>OMKY01013658.1:6213-16615 GCA_900302395.1 Bregmaceros cantori
TCACCCGCTCTCACACACACTCACACACACACACACACACACACACACACACACACACACACACACACACACACACACAGTCTTTAATTACTCAACAAAGTCCAAAACACAGGATCAAGGAATAGGTTGGTACAGGCTGGCAGGTTCACACAGACAGGGGGAGCAGACAGACTTGGGAAACAGGACCCAAGTGCCGGTATGGCAAGGTAAGCTGACAAACTGACAAGGAAAAGAGGGCTGAGCTGGCTTATATAGTGGGGAAGGTGAGCAGCTGGGGATACAGGACGCGTGCAGGTGGCAGGAGTGTAGACAGGGCAGGTGCAGAGGGAAAGCGGGTGATCATGATCTTTCTTTTCTCCCTATCACTCTGTTTGGTCTATGATTTAACCATAGCATTAATGGAAAAGTCCACTAAATATATTTTGTATAAACTATATCTAAATGTAACATTACACAATATAAGGAACTTTAAGAATGAACAAAATGTTTGTGTTCCGAACCGGTTCAGGACCAATATTTTGGTGGTGAAACGGTTCCGAGAACGAAAACGTTAAATATAGACCTGCCTGGGCCGTTCGGAATGGAACTTTTTTAAAAACAATTTTGTTTTCAAGCCCTGAATAAGTCCCTCTCTTGAATCATGTGTGCAACATGGTGTTAGGAATATACAAAGCTAGCTGTCAAGAAAAGTAAGGTAGCCATGTTAAATTTTAATGGCGATTCCTGTGAACGACACGCGTGGCAGTAAGAGACTCCATGCTAGCAGCCGCCAGCTCTGCAGCTGCACCACTCCTGGATATTTCCGTCACCCACCTCCTCTCTCTCCTCCATCGGTCCCCTGCCACGACAATCCCTCGCTAAAGTGGGCAGCTGGCTGTGAATCTCTTTGTGATTTCTAGGCTCGTGGCAATCTGCGTCACACTGTGAGGAGAGAGAGAGAGAGAGTGAGAGTGAGAGAGAGAGTGAACAGAGTGAGAGAAACATCAGTCAGTAAACGCTTACAGCAACTCTCTTCCACAAAGCATACACCTCAACACATCTTTAAAATCATCTTTAACGCTCTCTTTCTCTGTCTCTCTCTCTCCATCCCTCCTCTCCACCCCTCTCTCACTGTCTCTCTCTCCACCTAACATACCATAGACAGGGACTGCGCGGCCATCCGAACCACCCACAGCTGTTAAGTGGTAGCTCGCTGTGCCTTTTTCAGCCGGCTGTCTGCCTCACACTGTGCAGCGAGCACCTCCTTCACTACCAGTCCTTCACTACCAGTCTTTCATTATCCCACCCCTCACTACCAGATAGATCACAATCATCATTTAAATGTGATCTGTGAATATTAATATGGTGAGAATTGATTTGAACGACCATAGCTTTATCCTCCAAGTCAATAATGCTGGTGAGAGTCAAAGAATGAAACTTCACCCTTAATTCCAATTCGCGCTGCCATTGAATTACATGGGGTCCTCCGTTTTTTGCAATCACCCTATGACGTCTGTGTTATTTAGTGGCGCATTCGGACAGGAAAAGTAAACGTCTGTGTTATTTTGTGGTGGCGCATTCGGACGTGATAAGCAGAAGTCTGTATTTTACTCAACTCAAAGACATTAGGACGCATGTGCCGTAATTTCGTTTGCCACACGGACATGCACGTACACAAACTTCACTCACACACTGCCGCACACGCGCGCACGTATTAACAAAGTTAAAACAAATTCAGAGTTAAATTTTTATGTATTGGAGCATGGTTAGTGCATGGAAAACTTTTGCTGATTCCCCAAGCTGTACCTTTCAAAAAAAGAGCTTTTAAGCTTATGTTTAAATTGCTTAATATTTTTGCTGTACTTTAGATCTTCCGCCAACTCATTCCAAAGCGTTGCTCCACGAGAAGAGATACACCTCGTTTTCTGGCTCGTTCACATCACATGTTTTTTTTTTTATTTAGCGGTCTCCTGAGGTTGTATGCCCCTTCCCTTTCTAGGAATTTGGTTTGTACATTTACAGGAAGTTGGTTATAACTTGCCCTATACATTACCTGGAGGGTTTTAAGATTTACCATGTCATTAAACTTGAGTACCTTTGATTTCAGAAACAAGTTGTGTGTATGGTCACGGTAACCAAAGTTATTAATTAGTCTTATTGCTCTCTTTTGGAGGATTACTATGGTGTTTACTGATGATTTATATGTGTTTCCCAATACTTCTGAGCAGTAGTACATGTATGGTAAAACCATTACACAGTAGAGGGTGTACAATGACTTAAGGGCCCTGCATACTTCATGGTGGGGTGGGGAGCAGACTGCTGTAAAGGTGATCACGTGACCGCCGTCACGGCGGTTTGGGTAGAAAGTGGTCATAGTCCAGATCACCGCGGTGCCCCGCCTCCCTCTGCCCCCCCGGCGGCTCCACCTACTCTCTGAAACCTCCAAAAACAGTGCTCGCGGTGCACTCTGGAGGAAGCGACAACAACACCAGCCTCCGCCCCGACACACCATCTGGGGTCCGGGCCGAAGCCCGGTCCGCGACCGAGTGGGACGAAGGGGCGAGGGGAGACGGGCGCTGGCTTGCCGCCCTCCCGTTGATGGGTTGCGCGCAGCGTCAGTACGCTGACGCCACGACTTGGGCTGTGTCGATCGGCGCGGGGGGGTGTCACCTCCCGTCCAACTTGGTGTCTCTCCAAGTGAGACACCAAGTCCGCGGCCAACTTTTCCTCAAATTTGTCCATTTTCTCCATTCTATCTCTTTTGTCTCCCTCTATTCTATTATGTTCTCTGTCGCTGTCTATACACGCTGTATGTTGTTGTCTCCTCTCGTCTCGAGCGAGAGAGATTCGCGGGCCTGCTTGCAAAACGGGGACCGCCCACTCTCCGTCTTGACCAATCACAGCCGCGAGGTGAAGTCGGTTAGTAGAACCGAGGGCTGTGGTCAGGGTGATAGGTGGGGAGCGTCCCACCGACAAGTACCGAGGCACATTGATGACGTGTTGTCTGCTCCCCACCTCACCGTGAAGTATGCAGGGGCCTTTAGGATTTAGCGTGTCTCTCACCCTGCTTATAACGGATATGCTCTTTGCTATCTTAGCTCTTGCTCTGTAGGTACAACTAATAATTATGTTTTTGTGTCTTTCTCTACATATTTCAATGGTAAGGCATTCAAGCACATTTTCAATCGTGATGGACAAGTTTTCAACAACTTTGTATTTTAGTTTGCAGTCAACATACAGGGCAACTCCCCCTCCTACTTTATTTTCTCTATTCTTATAGTTTAGCTCATATCCTTTTAGAGGGAAATTGATTCCTCTATGAGGGTTGAACCATGTTTCACTAATTGCAACAATATTAAAAGGATTTTCCAGGTGGTCCTGAATTTTTTCAAAATGAGTATACATGCTTCTACCATTGAAATGTATGATTGAGATGTCATTTCCTGGAGGTTTCATAATTAACTGTTCCTCAGTATAGTAATTGCACTTCTTATCAAGATCAGTAAATATATTATTGTCCGGGTCAATGTGTTGTTCAAAATCATATCTCCCATACTCTGTATATTCCAGTCACCTGAATCCTGGAGACTGCCTATGTCTTGGGTAAGCTGTTCAGGCCCCCTCAGACTCATAGTTATGTGAATGTCAGTAGCATGAGTGACTTATCATACTCACAGTAGACTATTTGCATATAATTAAATACCATTTGTGCTGAATAGGGGAAGATGGTGGATAGTAGTGGAGAATAGTGATAAGATGACATCCGACTTAGCACCCGATACTTGAAAGAGTAATGGTAAGTAGAGTAATGGGCTTGACCATAGTACAACGAGGTAGTACACTGAGTACCGTAATAGGAACATTAGTAAATAGTACAGAAAATAATAATGATAAATAAATCAATGGAAAACTAGGCAGTAGTAGCATGATCACAGTACGATGAGGTAGAACAATGAGTACCAAAAAAAGTAAAAATAGTAAATAAAATATTGGAGTACTAAAGAGTAGCACATGGCCATGCATAGTGCAATGAAATGTAGAGTACAATAGCTGTTTTTTTTTGTAAGCACAGTACCTTAGTTGAAAACGTCCAGGTCAGAGAGGTTTGCCACTTTGCCACCTCCGGTGAGTCTCCATTCAGCTTGATGTATACCTTGTAGTTGGCCGTCCAGGTGGCTGATATTTTCTCTTGTCGTCTCAGCATCCTGGCTTGTCTGGCAATATCTGCATTCCTTTTCGTCAGGTGTTCGTTCATATAGACTTTCGTTCCTTTCAATTTGCGGCCTTGTTTCAGTGTTTCAATCTTCTGTTTTCTGTTCATGAAGCGTAGTATGATGTCGGGGTGATCTTTTTTCTTCTTGGCGTCTTGGCGGCTTAGCTGCCTGCCACCTCTGCTCCTTGTACATACAGTCACAAGGAGTTTAGTATTATTAATCAAACTTTAACAACTTATCAGCCTGAAAACTCAGACACCTTTCACTTACAAGACGAGGCTAGCAGTAAAAGCAGCTTTAACGCAATTGCACAAGACATATTTTTTTGTTTTCATTGTATTAATCTATCCTTTGTTGAAAACAATGACAACAGCATTGTTTTTATCTCCGTCTCAATACCCAATAACACATGTGGATAGCCATCAAGCTATATTAGGCGGGATAAATGTGAAAATTGTTTCAATCACAAGTTGTATTTTATTTGGGAGATGTGCAAGAAATAAATACCCTACGCATGACTCAAGTAATCATGTGCCACAAACATGACTTGTTAATGGTGTTGGGGCAAGTACACCAGAAAAACACAAAGAGGAACAAAGACATTTGAGAGCTGGACACCTGAATCAACCATGCAATGCCTTTATGTGCTCCTTCACAGTGCACCATGTCCAGCTCACTGTGCAGCCCGATTGTCAAGGAGTAGACCTAGTGCAACTGGTACAGCTCCATTGGCACTTGTGTTTTATACTGAACTCATTCTAAAGGAAAGAAGATGCTGCAATTTCTGCAACTTTTTACAGCCGGAACAAGAAACAAATGGATTTTTTCTTCTAACAACTCAGTCCAGACATTAGATGAATCCAATACCTTTGAGCAGAACAAAAAGGTAAAAAAAGAACAGCTGAGATCGTCATCTCTCTCTTTCTCCCTCTATGTCTCTGGCTCTCTCAGCCCCCCACCACCCCATCTTTCTCTGACTCTCTCTCTCCCTTTCTCTCATCTCCACAACTCTACAACTCTCCTCCAATGGCTACGCTTGTTAACTGCTGTCATGCAGTGTAGATGGAGAGCAGACAGCCTGTCCACAAGCGGCGGCCATTTGGGAGGAGTTTAAATGAGATTGCGAGTTTGTTTGTGTGTGTTTCTTTTCCCCCTCAGGAGGAAATAGGGGATGTTGACTGGCAGGGCTGGAGCACGGAAGTTTGGAGATGAGCTGAGTAACACTGAAACAAATGAGATTGGGGGCATCGCGTCCACTTGTTGTCGTTATTTAGGTGGCCTTGTGCAACTTTTTTTTATGCCTTTAAAGTCTTTCTAAGCCATCTATTTCCGAGGATACCTAGGGGGTCCTGCAAAATATATTCAGTACCCAAATTAGGACTAGACTGGCATCACCATAATAATGTGCTTAAGGTAGGAGAGTTTGGAGGAGGCTGGGCTAATGGCCTATATGATAATAGCTTCAACCGCTGAGACAATCTTACTTTCAGGGCTCTCACCATAACACATTCTGCTGGAAATAATTGCAATTAGGAATGTGCATTTGGTTAAAATTTCTTGGTTGCGAACCGAGAGAATTAACGATCAATTAATCGATTGACCAAATGTGTTTTTTGACTTTTCAAAATGTATTTAAAAATTATGTCATTGAAGAAAAACATTTTGTGCAAGCGCAGTTTTTCCATTCTTTTATTGAGAGAGAAAGTGACAGGATTAAATCGGAAACTGAGATGATGAGTCGGGGGGAGACATTGCAGAAAAGCCGGACAGGGGATTTGAACCTGCAGCACTGCTCAACCTATGGTCTGGGGGACGTGCTCTCTACCCGCTCGGCCACCGCGCTCCCCCCAAAAACATTTTGTTTTAATCAATAAAACAAGTTAAGTGATGAACAACACAAGTTAATAGGTACAACCACACGTGTTCTCTCTGGGTATGTGTGTGTAGATTAGCGTGTGTGTGCGAGGATTAATTTATGCCCCCCTGTGAGGGAGACACAGTAATCTGTAAGCAGGGCCATATTACCGACTGGGCGAGTGGGGCTGGCGCACCGGGGCCCGTGGATCCAGGGGGCCCAGGGGGGGCCCAACAACAATCCAGATACCGATGTCGATGCTGATTGCGATAGAGCCCTCTATTCTATGATCTTCTTTAGTTGTACTTCTTTAGTCTATAAGGGTTAACTGAAATGGGCTGGGGGGAGTGACAGCAGTCAGAGGGCCCCTGGGCCACGGGGGTTGGCAAAGGGCCCCTGAACCACGGGATATGGCAACCAGAGGGCCCCTGGGCTCAGAGGGGGAGGGTGATGCTGACAGCGTCATCAGCCTACTGTGTATGTCTGTGTGTGTCTTGCCACTTTTCTTGTGTTGGTAGGCTGCGAGTAATGTTGCAATGTTCCATTTCTATAAAGCATTTTCATGCTCTTCCTGAAAAGTGCTATATAAGTAGACAAAGTTTGAGCCAAATCCCGATGTAATACACTTGATAATTAAAACCAGGAGTAGCAAAGAACAGGGAGAAAAGACGGAGTAAAAGCTTGACACATTAAATAGTACACACTCAATCACAGGGGAAATAAATGGTACACAACCAACGCACACACACACACACACACACACACACACACACACACACACACACACACACACACAGATGCTGCACTGGGATCACTGTCAGCTGTATAGTGTTTGAAGTGGCAGCCCTGCACAGCCCCCCCTTGTGGTATAATACTAATAACGACATAACCACAGTGGCTGTCAATAGCCTGTGCCACTGAGGAGGAATAAGGCCTGGAGATGTAATTGGCTCCCACCGCTCCCATTGCTGATGCTGTCTATATATACGGTCAAAGCTGCAGAAACTTTCACCATACACACACACACACACACACACACACACACACACGGACACACACATGCACACCAACAGATACACACCCAGAAAGACATTACATATGCACACACCAACACTCAGAAGCCCACACAAAGACACACATACATAAAAATACCACACATACATAGACACATTCACAAAGGCACGCAAACACACACACGCACAAACACATAAATACATGCAAACAACCGTACACAAATGCACGCACCTGTGTGAGGCTAGAAGTCTCGCTATGGAGCATTTTCAAAGGGACGGCAGTAAGTTGTTTCACAAAACAAGTATTTAAACAAATTATAACTGATTCTGTGCCAACTTATACATCATTTTTTTCAGAAGAACTTCGGTAGCACATCTATCTATACGACAGGGCAATTCTACTATCCCCTCGCCCGCACAAGCAAAAATCCATGTCACTTTTGATCTTTAGAACAATGTTTACTTGGTTAAAAAAATGAAAGTAAAATCTCTGAAAAAGAGAAAAAATATATTAAGATCATGGGCGGCATGCGGTGGAGGAGTGGTTAGAGAGCGCGTCCCCAGGCCACAGGCTGAGCAGTGCCGCGGGTTCACATACTCTATTCGGCTTTTCTTCAATGTCTCCCCTAACTCTTCATCCCAGTGGATTTAATCCTATCACTACCACCACATATTCTGTGAAAGATGTTTAAATTTATAGTCAGTTCATAGTCAGCTAGCTAATTTACCAATCCCATATTCCATCTGTGAAAAAATCTTGTACATGCAACGTGACAAAGGGATCCAGATAGTTGAACTCAAATCTTGCACAATGTCTCTATTTCGAATGCTGTTGTCAGATATTCACAGTGTTAGTCAGAGTTGTAAGAGGAAGCGCTATAGTAACAGAGAGAGAGCTTTTCACCGGTTACATTGCTCAATAACTGAGTCAATAAGCTTCACCCTGTTCGCTGTTTTAAAAGACTAGCATTTCATCACCGAAGGATGTAATAAAAAGTGGAGTGGGGGAAAAAAATAAATACAGCGATGATGACATATGACAGCCTCAATTGACACAAAAACAATCCTCCAGCTCTTTGAAAAATCCCATTCTTTGTTGTGCAGAGCACACAGCTGTCGATATTTTCTTTGATTAAATGCTACACAACGTCAATAAAATCTAGGCGGGGGTGTTGAGCGGTGAAAAGGCTATGCCGTCTGACATAATGTTCCAAATTCCAATCTATTACAGAATGCATTTAAGACCGGCGGCCTCCTAGTCTGCTGTTTCGAGATGGATCACAATCAGCTTTTGTTTGATGATTTTTTTTGTGTTTTTAATATCTTTTTTGGGGGGAGGGTGGGCAGGAGTTGGGTTAGTACGACCGAGAGAGAAGTGCTTAATTCTGATGGTTCGATATCCAATTATATCCGAAAGGTTAACATATCTGAAGACTGAGAGCAAGTCAATGACTAGTGACAATGACAAAATAAAAATGATGTGAAGATATGTATTTGCATTTCAGTTTTTCAATCTTGTTTGATAAGTTATTGGTCATTCCCAGTCTGGCTGTAAACTTCCCTAGCATGTGCTGCAGAGCTTCTAGGACTAGCTATGTCCATGTGTCATCCTTAAATGAAAATTTCTATAGTGTTTGGGTTTGTAATTCTGTACGAGAGTGATTGGTGGATGTTTGTTTGTTCATTTATTACTCCATCCCTCACTTATCACCCAGCCTCAATTCACCAGTCCCACGCTGGATTTTCACCCACACTAGTGGACGTTACCATGGGGTAACATCCGGTGGCCAAAGGATATTACCGCACCTCCGTTTCCGCAATACCTCGACGTGCATTGATGCCCTTGTGTTAGTATATATGTGTTAGCATAGTTGGCACTGCCCAATGGACCCGCGGATACGTCACTTTCACTTTTCTATTCACAAGTTGTAATCACGTTGCGGTTTTGTGTGTGCATGTGTGTGGGAGAGAGAGGGGGGACGGTGAAAGAGAGAGCCTCAGGGTGCGCCCGGCCAGCGTTGACAGGCCGTCACCGTTGTCTTGCGGTCACCCAGATGAACCATTGCGCATGCACACGCGCACACACACACACTGCTGTTAACAAACAAAAAACATTTGAATCCTATACAAGAGAGATGATACAGTATAAACCCATCACAGTATTGCGATAGGAGTAACACCATACACCGGAGTGCACTCAGCCAGCATTCCCAGGCAGTCACCGTTGTCACCCAGAGGGACTGTTACGCACACATACACACTCACATGCCCGGTGATGTAAAAAAACACGGTTTAAATCGTGGGGACGAGCATGTGGTCCTGCGGGCGCTCGTTCATAATTGGTAATCTGCGTCCGTGACACACACACGAGCGCATGAGAGAGTGTGATTTGATTGATAGAGAGATGGTAGGGTACAAACCCCTGAACGATAGTTGTTTGAACTCATTTGGGAACAAGACACACGTGTGCACCTGTGGTCGCTGTTGTAAAAAACACAATTTAAATCTAAGCATCATATTTTCTCCATGCCTTTGTTGTTGTCTGGGTCGGTTGTAGCAGTGCGCCGTCCACCGATTGCTCAGCACTCCTCTCAATTCCGGAAGAAAACGCACCCCAGCATTCAAAGTATGTTACCAAGATTTGCTGAATTGGCTGCGTTGGTACGGTGCACAGGCCAGCGCGCGTTAATGGCGTGGGTTGGGCATGCTACGGTGGCTGCAACACATTTGCTTAAGTTGCGGTGTGGTGCGGTAACGTGGGTGACAACTAGGCGCGAACCCCAGTCGCACACAGAAGTACATGCATTCAAGTCATATTGTGTGTTGTCCTCCCCATTCAGTGCAGCTTCCGAACCACACTGTGATGCAGTACGTCATCAGACTAGAAAGAACGAGAGGTAAAAAGTCAGCAGCAGGCGAGAGTTTAAATTAAACCTCCTGAGAACTTGCAGGAATCAATGCTGAGCTTTTTTGCTTATTGCTGTGATGTTTTTAGACCAGGATATTTCAGCGGTGAGGACAATGCAGAAAAAACTGAACCTATGGATCCTCTCCACAGATGATGTAAAGGGGGCTAGGCCTGTGTTGTGCTTTCTGAAGTTCACAATGATCAATCTCGTCTTCCTAGTATTTAGAGCCAAATTGTTCTCTGCGCACCAGACTGCCAGCTTCCGGATTTCCTCTCTGCAGGCTGCCTCTCCTCCCCTTGATATGAGACCAACCACTGTAGCATATCAGTTTTAAAGCAAATAAATAAAAAAACTCTGTTTCTGCCAATATCTTCTATATGTACTGATCTATCCACTGATAACTGCATGTTTTTTGCATTATTCTGCTATTTC
>OMKY01013931.1:2713-14275 GCA_900302395.1 Bregmaceros cantori
GGCCTGACAGAGGAGATTTCAATGATTTTCCAAAATAATCATTCCTTTATCAAAAATGTTGAGATTAAGAAAAACGTAAACATGCATGTAGCAAAATGAAGTGCAAAAGCGTTGATGTTGTAACGTGTGGGTCTGAGCAGTGCATCATGGGTAATTCACTTGGTCGGTACTAGCGCAGTGTGCGTACAATAGACGATGCTGGGTGTCACCACGAGACTCCACGAGGCTCGTCTAGTGGCGCATATAAATACCATGTAGCCTCGACTTGGTTGATTAACCTCTTCCTGATTTGAGGCAGACACGCCCCCAGCTATGTTACAATATGACGCACCAGCAACATTTATACTTCACCATTTTGCACCAAAACTCTGTTGTAATTGAAGCAATGAATTACTTGATTGTCTTGGAATTATCTGTTAAGTACACACACCGACGCACCCAAGTTGCACGTGCGCACACAGAAGCCACACATGCACAGAGGGGGTGTGGTGCGGTGCACCTGTCCCTTTGCTTCTGAAGCCTTTGCCTTTGGTGTGCTTGCCCTTTTTCTCTGTCTGACAATAACAATCAAAATCAGAACCAGCTTTGTTTTGCCGCATTGCATTTGCAAGAAATATACATAGAATTTGAATTCGGACACAGTAGGCACTCCAGGGGACACATAATAATAATAATAATAATAATAATAATAATAATAATAACAATTGAAAAAGGAAATAAAGTGATATAGTGGCAGGTACAGTCTCACATAATCACGTAAAAACTCACATAATTGAGGGGGCGCGGTGGCAGAGTGGTTATAGAGCGTGTCCCTGGACCATAGGTTGAGCACTGCCAAGGGTTCTAATCCCCCTTCGGCTTTTCTGCAATGTCTCCCCCCGACTCTTCATCCCAGTATTGAAGATGATCACATAACTGCAAAGCAAAACTATTGAGGAATTTTTGTTCAAAGCTTCCACTTCCAGGAGTCGATTCATATTATGATTTACATTTGTTCTAATGTATCAAATTCTTTGTGTACCTTCACTGCTGATTGCCTGCCAAGACAACCACAATGATTAGAGACACATATGTGGAAAAATGTGTCATGTATATGCAATCAAATGAAGTCTCATCCTAACCAACACGCAACCGGTTGCATATTGTCATACACTCAGTGACTCGAGTGTTTGTGTCGGAAGAGAAGAGCTTTGGAAATGTGTTGAGTTGCTTTCAAAAGATTGTGCTATCAGTGTAGCTTCGAGTGGGATTCGGGAGGGGGACAATCAGTGTGTGAAATACGCATTAATATTCGCGCGGGGGTTAGGGGGAGGGGGTCCCTGGAAGTTCTACAACATCGATCTAAAGACAGTCATAGACATTCACACCCTAAACAATTGTGGATGCATGTTGTTGCTGTAACAAGGAGATGCAGAGTTGTGTATTAAAATGACCCTGGGCCCATCATAATCTCATTCATAATTTGGCAGGTTACATTGACTTAACACCAAATGAAATAATAAAGCTCGCACCAGAGTTGGTTGAAAGACTGGCATTATAAAACATAAACCTGAAAACATAGCAAGAATAAAAATGTACAAAAAAGGTTGTCTTTCCAGCTCATCAAAGTCATCATCATATTTCACTATCTCTGTCTGTAGCAGAATGTCCACAAAATGAATCATCCTTCTCTGGAGGCATCAATCTAGCAGTGTTGTTATCGAATACCACATCATGCAATAGATGACAAATCACCAGAGAAGTCCCTCTTTCAAGTCTCAAGTCTCAAGTCTCCAATCCTTCATGGGTAAGTCAAGTCAAGTCCTAAGTCAACTCCAAATCAAGTCATCATTAGCATGCTGTCATTCTAGCTCCAGAATCTGATTTTAAAGTCAAAAGCAAGCAATAGTTTTGCTTTTATAATAGCATTGTTTGCTTTTTTGCTACTATATTAAAATCAGATTCTGGAGCTAGAATTACAGCATGTTAATGATGACTTGATAAGTTGATGAGTTGACTTGGGACTTGACTTGACTTGCCCAAGAAGGACTTGAGACTTGAGACTTGAAAGAGGGACCCGGTCACATCTCTGCAAATCACAACCTCACAGATAAAAAAAAAGAAATAAAGAAAGAACTCTGCAGACTGATTTTCTTTTCTCAATCTTATATCATATAATTGACCCAAACTGATGTTGCAGTTTTGATTCAACACAGTGATGGTAGATTGCCCCGTGTGCTCCATTTGTATCTTGAGCCCCTGCCCTTCCTGAGTTCTCTGCGGGTTTCTGACAGGCATGCACATATATTCAAACACATGGTCGTAAAAGCATGGCGATTAATTAACGCTACACCCATTCAAAAAGCCCATGTGTCTATGCAGTGTATCAATAAAGTATATTAAGCATTCCTTTATAAAGTATGTTTTTCAGTATAGAAACTGCACCTGCTAGCGCTTAGAGCCAGCAGCTCTGCTGTATTGATTTTCCTTTCACGGACAGCCTGTTTCACAGAATATCAAATGGCTCCACTTGGGGCCAATCATGCATCTTGTATATTCTTGCCGTTCCTATCAGTTGCTCAAATTGCAGCCATTGAGTGCAGAGCGCAATGTGCTATCGCTGAACTGCCAGCTCTTCTCATAATTTTTGTAAACTTCTATGTTGCCATATAATCCTTTGACTCCTCCCACAGCTCGTGCAAAGTGATTAGCCCTTGTCAAATCAGTCATGAATGTGAGAAAGCAATTTTAGCCCCTCTGCTTTGAACTGTGAATAATTCTCTGATCGGTAAATTATCTTTTTATAGGGGTAGCACAGCTATACTCGCTGGATCTTTTTTTTTTCAAAGGAATTTTTTTGGGCGCAAGCGCCGTTTTTAATTATTTATTAACAGATTTAGTGACAGGATTAAATCGGAAACTGGGATGAAGAGTCGGGGGGAGACATTGCAGAAAAGCCGGAGAGTGTTTGAGAACCCGCGGCAGTGCTCGACCTGTGGCCGGGGGGGGCACGCTGTATAATCACTCTGTCCTCGCAGGCCCCAACTAACAATTATTTCAACTATTTAATTGCCAACCATTTAATCAAAAATTGCACTGATCTTTGAAAGTCCACCAATATTCTCCAGGAATTATATCTGAACA
Organism: Bregmaceros cantori; assembly: GCA_900302395.1. Classification (NCBI taxonomy): domain Eukaryota; kingdom Metazoa; phylum Chordata; class Actinopteri; order Gadiformes; family Bregmacerotidae; genus Bregmaceros; species Bregmaceros cantori. The sequence continues at coordinate 5,837 of OMKY01013931.1, forward strand.
CAGCAACGTGTAATGTAAAGAAATGATCTCTACTTTCTAGGAAAAGTTGTGACTAGACTTTTTTTTACATTAAAAATATTACTAAAAATATCCCCTAATGTCATTGGCAGTGCGTGTTTTCTGGAGGCCATTCGGGGAAGTCTGCCGTTCTGAAAGACTTAGTCCATCAGTTATTCGAACGATTAGTCGGCTAATTTGATTAATTATTTTCATTAAAATAACACTCAGATGATTACAATATAACTTGAAATATAGGGGTGGTCAATCATGATGTACAACACTTAAATTACATAGTGACGTAAACGTATTTAATTATTCATACTGTAACATTTTGATTATTTTTAAAATCCCAATCTAATCACATCCTGGCCCATTTAATCTTTTTTATTTTCAGAATCAGATCAATTAATATTACATATTTGTGCATAAATAGGAGAAATAATAAATAGGAAATAACATCAGCACCAAGTGCTAGTAAAAATGATGATTCAATTCAATTGCAAAATTACTTGGCAATTCATAATTTATAACATTTGTTGCCGACTATTTATATAATCAATTTGTCAACGATTCATCAACTAGTCGTTGCACCACTACTTGGTAGTTGTCACATAAATTAGAAGAGGTATGCACAAATCAACCACAACACACTTAGAGAAAATAGCAAAGGAATCCATGTCCATTGCCATTGGAGTCGATAGAACCGGACCAGGTGTAGAGCGGAGACTAGAGGTCCAACGTTGCTGTCCTGGAGGCTAGTATGAGAAGGCAAGTTGTCATGTCGATGCCAAATGGAGGGTACATTCATAGGTACAGATCCAGGACAGTTTATACCATAACTTGCTCTCCTCCATTATGGCTGAATTGACACAGGTCGCACATTCAGGGTGTATGTGCAAACCAACAACCGCTCCTCATCATTACACTGTTTTCTGGGTGCAAGTGTCGTTTTTAATTTTTTAAAAAGAGAGATAGTGATAAATTGGAAACTGGGATGAAGAGTCAGAGGGAGATATTGCAGAAAAGCCGGAGAGGAGATTGGAACCTGCGCTGCTCGTCCTGTTGTCTAGGGGGGCGCGATCTATAACCACTGTGCCACCGCACACCCCCTACCATTACACTGTTGCTTCCTAATTGAATTGCACACATCATTTCCTAATTTAATGTTCATAAAGAATGTTTGACCCTGAATCATGTAGATACGCAATAATTACGAGGTGAGATGGATGTTGAAAGAAAGGATAGTATGTGTTATTTAGAGCTGAATATCATTTTAAGATGGCGGTTCCTGCTTATCTGGGATTATCTCTATTCCCACAGCCAATTGCCTTCGAAACGTCTCATCATCTGGGATCGCTTCTATTTATTCCAATTCAGAATGTTTGCACATGTCTCTCACACGCACAAACATGCACACACATGCACACACACACAAACACATACACGCACACACATACATTGACTGGTGTTTGTTATGCACCAGGCGGCTGTTTCAATAAGATGGTATGTCTCAGTATGCTGCATTAATAAAGTGGATGTTGGTTCATGGCACAACCATCCAATGTGCAGCTGCAGGGTACACAGAGTGAGAGAGACGGGCAGAGCCCTTGTTATGGAATCTGAATTAGCGGCACATGAGTAGTTGTCATTGTTAATTGTTTGATTTCTTTGTTTGTTATTGAATTGTCCTGTTTGTGCAATATTTTTCGGAGCACATTTTTCCTTTTTTTTAACTAGTCGAAGTGTTATTTGTGGGTTGTAGAAATGAACAATACTATAAGCATATTACAACAGTAGGAAACATAACTTTATTGAAAATAGCAAAGAATACAATACACACTGGACCATTGAGCATATGGAACAAATCATATCCATGTGACACTTTTGTGCTTGTGACAATTCATATGTAGAGGGACTGATGAGTTGTTTCTGGCTCGCCAGGCTAGTTGAGGGCAGGATCAGTCAAGACACTGAAGCCCAAATTGCTCCCAATGGCACGACTAGCCTTTCACGCTAGTCGTCCCCATTTGTGCGTGAATAGTGAATAGTGTACATAATAACTGTAGTCAAGTATTCAAAATGAATAAATACATGAAAAATATCAAAAAGTAAATTAAGAGCAGGTCAGTCAATCTGAACCAGTCTACACAGTCTACAAAACATTGAATCAACTCAAAAGAAATTGGTGTAATTGATTACATCATTTTATGTTTAATTCAACATGAATTAAATTATTTACATTCTTTCAATTATTTTTAAGTTGATTCTTTTTTCGGTGTATAAAGGTCTATGTAGACAAACAGGGCTCATAAAAATAACAATTCAGCCCTCTGTGGGGAAAAGTATAGGGAATGACTCTGCTGCAAGATCTCAAGCATCCCTCTTGATGGCGCATCTCATATGTTATGACTTCATTTAGATTTGCATGGACAGCACACATAAACACACACAACCCCACATTGATGAATACACATTTAAATTTAAAAGATGACTATCTAGAATAACTGCTCTGATCTCTGAGAGAATTAAACCTACTGCTGTGTGTTTGTGTCTTTGTGTGCATGTGTGTGTGTATCTGAGCAAGTGGCTTGGTGATGGAGCGGTGGCTTAACGTATGTTCACAGTAATGGTACTGTATGGGTCTTCCCCAATCATCCACCCCACCCACTATCTCAAACAGCCCATCACTATTCCATGAATACTGATGGAGCATGTCCAGCAGTAATTTCTCCCGGTTTCTGACAAGTGTAAGGCTTGCACAAGGAAACCTATCGTTCAATCTTTGGTTACAGTGATGATATGTTATACTCGTGAGGGTGGAATGGAATTAAAGCAGGGCTTTGAACTGTTCCCGAACCGGTTAAAATTAGAAATAAATATTGTTAGAAATAAATATTGTTCCTGGAACAGTGAATTTTGTTCCTGTCAGCTGGAACACTGCCTGGCACAAGTTGTGCCAGCCGGTGTTTCAATTCAAGTTGACGGTCGTCACAGGCGCAGAAGGGAAGGGAGGGCGCACAACAGCAGAGACTGGCGGAGCAGTGGACACCTATGGGACAGACTGCCGTGTTTCAGCGAAAACTTTGAGGAGCAAAATAAAATCGGTATTAACCGCTTACCATAATTTTAGTGTGTTCATTGAAAAAATAATTTCCGGTTTTATTTCTGTTCCCTGGAATTTGGAAAGTGGAAAATACAAAAAGTTCCCGGCTTTTGTTTCCCTTCCTTGAACTGAATTAAAGTAGCTCAGAATACAACAATTGCATGTAAAAAAACACAATTATAGTTTGGGGAACACAGACCAACACTGCAAATAGCCCAGGGACGTCTGTTAAGTATACAGTACATCCGTCAAAGCAACACATGGAACTGAAAGCATAATTCTTAGCCTCCCCCCTTTATTGACTTGTGGGATGGGGAGGGGTTTGCAGGTCGGGTGCTGTGAAGGATGTTTTAGTCTCATGTCCAATATCTGAATGGATATGGAAAATACTTCACTGTCAAAGCATTGAGTGGAGCTGGCTCCGCTGTAGGTGAAACAACATGGTGATCCCCTGTGTGGGGATCTGAAATCTCTTTGCTCAGTTAGCTTGTGATCACCAAACTAACCGAGCTACTGATCACCAAGCAAACTATTATTTCACCATTTTATGGTACAAAATGTTTCGCAACTTCCTAAGATGCAAAACATGGGACACTCTGTTGCCTAATGACAGCGAGTGAAATGTTATGTTGAACAGTTGAACTTAATGTTGCACTGATATTCATTAGTTTAGGGAGGAGCCAGAGCCATTGGAGCTTAGGTGTTTCACATCAGCCAATGGCCCATATTAGGGCAATCCACCCTAAAATGAAATGTATTTCATTCCTCAAAAATGCCTATTTTTGGTGTTGGCAGCAAATAACATTCAACTACTGCACCTTTAATACAGTATTTTCCCAACCAACTGATGAATTAATAATACTCAATGAATTGATAGAAATCACCAATGATAATCATTATTATATTTTTACACTGCCGTGGGGGCGCAGCATGGTGGATGTGCCCCTTGTTCAACCAAGGAACTATATTTTTGGATGACACGTTTTCAAATAAAATGTAATAATAATTTAAATAATGGCAAATACTCTTCGAAATTCAACAACAGAAATGCACGTGTCTAAATGAATCCACTATTTACAACTAAATGACCAGTTGGCCCTGTTAACAAGCAATGCAAATATTTAATCGAAATCTGTCCTGCAGGTTTTTGCAGGTTTAATCGCGCCGTAATCTAATGGAAAAATAAATAACAATGCATAACCTCTATGGGCAGTCTCCTGTCTGGCTTTGTGTGCGTGTACACTGATGCCTGTGCGTGCCTGTAGGTGTGTGCACTTGCAAGTGTGTGTGTGTGTGTGTGTGTGTGTCCAAACTCACCTCTGGATGCCATCTGATCCCTCGGGGGAACCTGTCCCCTGCATCGGCCTGAACTATTTCTCATTCCAACACCCCGGTACTAGGCGTGTATGTGTGTGCGCGTGACTGAGGTCATTATGTGATTATTTTCACCTGGCTGGTGACAGACTAGCACTATCTGTGCCATATGGGCACTTGTCAAGTCTTTCACGCACATCAATTTTCTGGCCGTGGGAAGAATAGGAACGTATTTGATAATTGCCTAAGGCAAAGAAAATGCCACTATTCAAGAACAATGTTGCTGCCGTTTTAAACAGATGTATTGCCATAAAAATGAATAGTGGCACTTTTTAGCGGTAAACTAAATTGTAATTTAAATACACAGCAAGCACACTCAGGCACATAGAAACTCAACACTAACAAAGAGTAGATGTGTTTGAGAATCCCACTTCTGACAGCAAATGATATGGATATTTCAAAGGCAATATCCAGTACCCTTGGTGAGTTCAGATACGTAATGAGCAGACGGTTGAACAGGCTTCAATTGGTATAATGAAACCCAAAAAGTATCGATGGTAACTTAAACGCACAGTGATACACAGAGGCACATAGCAACTGAACTCGCACAAAGAGTAGATGTGTTCAAGAATCCATCAAAAGCTACTGAGGGAGTACCCCTTGATATGTTGACATGTTATGTATGTTGATTCTATGCCAATGCCACTTTATAACTTATGTGCTGCTTTTCTTGTGTACGGCAAAATGAATCTTGACTCTTGAAGAACAGTATCTTTACCTCCTTGGGGAAAACAAATCAGTTTAAAAATGTTTTTACAGTATTTCTTTATGTGTCTTGACTGTCATGACAAATTCGAGACTCTCCTATTTGGCAGCCAAAGACAACAACAACAGTATTTACTAATAATTACAGTGCATGATTACGGAATGGGTGTCAGTGTACTGGCATCCATCCGCACACACTACGTGTGAGACAGAACAGTGGCAGGGCAGTGTATTAGGTTATAGAATGTTGTTTGAACCTGACTGATAGAGCACCAATTCTATTGAGTAACGCTAGAGTGAAGAAAATGTCTGAAGCCCTGAGATCACGAGTCCAATCTCACAGCCGACGTGCGGCACCAAAAGGCCTTCTCGTGAAATTGGTTTTGCAATGGTCAAATGGAATTAACTCAAAATTTGATTTTCCTGTGTTGGTCGGTAGTCTACAAGATAAAGCTGATATTGGTCCTCCTGACTAATCATATAATGATTAAAATTGTAAAATTGTTCATTCCACTTAGAATTTCAGAACTTTTTCAATGCTTAACATTTTCATAATAAGAAATCTCCATTGATATTTGACAGCTCATCAATTATTTAATGCAAATAATACCTCTACACAGTCTCTAGTATAAAGAATAGGATCTCTACTTTTCTACAAGAAAAACACACCCGTACGAAGTTCAATGTAGTGGAGCATACTACGACGGTGACAACCCTTTTTTTTGCTCACGGAATCCGTACGGACCTGCGGAGGGCGTACGGAAGAAAAAAAACTCTAGCGTCAGTCGGGTGCCACGCGGGGCCGGCGACTTCAGAGCTCCAACGACAAGTGGCACGGGCGATCCCCTGTCCAATCCAAACGCCCGCAGACTGCACATGGACCCCACAGCCAAAATGTATTCTGACCCACTTGAAGCGGATCCTTCCTAGTTTTCACAATTTACCCTACAAAGTAGAGATCATGTTATTTATATTATAAGCAAAACCATCTTTGGAGAATATTTAATGGACCTTCAAAAACCACTGAAATTAACTCTTTCCTTGCCAAATAAGTTTTATTACACTACCATGTCATTTTAAAAAGATATTGTTAAACTAGGAGGTGAATGTAATAACAAAATGTTTTGCAAGTAGGTTATATTAATGGCACACATTCGAGTCAGGGGGGGGGGGGTTAATAAATATCTTCAAATGTGACTGGAAGGGGACCAGAGAATAGCAATAAAGATCTCGCAAATTGATCGATGTGACTGCTGCCCCATAGGAGCATCAATAAATACCTTCTTGTGACATCCCCTATTGCCAATAAATACCGTTCTGGAAGAGTAGCCCGTATCGCCAGCTCCATCATACAGCGTTCACCATCACATCCAGCACCCGAACGATTAGCATTGAGACATCCATCGAGTGAAACGACAAACACACACACACATACAAACACACACACTTGTGATTCAACACACTCACACCCTAGCAAATTGACCCTGTACAAGTATATATCGCTTGATTCAAAATTGAGTGTGCAGGAGTTTGGGTGGGGGGTTGGGGTTGTATGCTGTTCTTTCATTTTATCATCATTATTATTTATTTTATTTTCCCTGTATGTATTCACATGGGTGGATTGCCCTAATGTGGGCCCTTTTTTACAGCTTCCTAATGTGGGACGGTCAGTTGCCTAAGATGGGACAGTGAAATGCAGTGCACACGTGGTTCGCAACAATGTTACTTGCCTTCTTCCTAGTCCTGTCCCTGAACATTTTTGTGAATCATCATGTGATTCTCCTAAATTACTTTAAAACTATGACACCTTCTATAACACTCTGGCCAGGCACCATAAAGCCAAGAGAGCGAAGAGAAACAAACAGGGCTCTATTACATCACCAACATCTACGGGATCGGGCTTCACCTGCGTCATCTGCTGCCGAGTTTGCCTCTCACGCATTGGCCTCCACAGCCACAGGAGAAACTGCCTTATCTCCTAACTTCAAGGCGCAAGGAATCGATGGTCTCACGAGACTGCAATGCCTATGATAATAGGCCGGGAGCCAGGGCCACCCCTCAGGGAACTTTTTGCTACCTTTTTTTCACTATTATTTTCTTTTGTCTTATTTGACCTCAGGGCCCAAAAATGTCGTTTTTTGGAAAACAATTCTGGCGAAATTATCTAATTGCATAAATGAGACTGTTGAAAGGTCATACATGGTCAGAGATGTCTGAAACTGTGCATGCTGGATCCTGACACATCGGGAACACTATCAGAAAAAGATCAAGGAGTTTGTTGTTTTCTACTTTCAAATATCACCTTCACCTTAACCCATAAGAGGAAAAAAAGCACTGTTCGCCTGAAAATTTGTCATAAAAAGTGATCATTTTGAGCACTTTAACATATACATCACTGTCATGAATGTGTATTAAAAACTTCCCAGATAGCTTCAGTTTGAGACCAAATTTATCTTCCTAGCTAAACGATTTCAGCTGCTAGGTCCAATGTTATCCATTATAATCCAAAGCGGAAATAACCATAAATTCATCCTATTATTTAGGATGAATTAGGATCATTTTTAAGACATGATTTAACTGCTGCCATACTGTCCAGAGTATATAATAACTGAAAACTGAACAAAATTATGAAAACTAGATATTTCATGTATTACTGTAGTTTAAGACTTTCATGGGCAGTGCCTAGTGAATGGTATTTGATTGGAGTAAATCAAATGCATATCAAAACATTGAGAATAAATCAATTTGACTTTGTGATTAATACTTGCAAAATTAGAGGAATTTATCTTTTTGCAGTTTCTTGATTGCCGTCTATGAAGAAGGCAATCCTCATTATTCTCATGCTTTTACCAGGGTGCATGATCATGTACAACTTGCACTTATGGGTGACATAAACACTTGCTACTACTCTGACAGGGAGACCTATCCCTGTAGAGCACCATCATGAAACCATCGAGTTCAGAATCAGGGTGATGAATCTGTTCCATCAAAGAAAGAAGAAAATGGAAAAACGAGGAAAGTCAGAGGATGATCATCTGTTGTTAAATATGGAAGCGATGGAAGAGCATTGGTACCAATGATGACCAACCTAGGTGCTCAATTGTGGAAGAGAGAGCAAGGGGTGATCCTACTACTGTAGGACCATCGCAGGTGATGAGAGCAACCAAAGTGAATTAAATCTCTGCTATACGCCCTGGCCCAAAAGGAGTGGTGAGAAGAGTGGACCATGACTGTGTATTGGACATAGCAAAGTTTAA
>OMKY01014005.1:2015-12829 GCA_900302395.1 Bregmaceros cantori
AGAAACATGCTATAGGTACTAAGACTGAACGATAAACCGCAAAAGTAGGTTAACCGCGGTTTTAATCGCAGTTTCTTGTCTCCTGTCTTAAAAAAAAAATCCCCATGCACGCCTTTAAGTGCATCGCCACACTTAACGTATTTCTGTGTGTGCGTGTGTGTCAGGGCTTAAAATTAACGCCGGCCCGGGATACCCCCGGGACGATGAAAAAAAAATTCACTTGCCCAGCAGCCAACACAGGGCGCACAAGCACAGCGCAGAGCTCAGCTCTGCGCTTTAAAGGTTTATTGGCTCGTGTTAGCAAGAAGCAGGCCACAGGTAGTATTAGCTAGTGTTGCTAGTGTTAGCAAGAAGCGGGCCATAGATAGTATTGGCTAGTGATGGCAAGAAGCATGGTGGCGATAGCATTGGCTAGTGCTGCCAAGATGCACACTTTAGAAGGATTGGCTAGAGTTAACAAGAGGTAACAATGGCTAGTGTCAGCATGCTTTTGGTAGCATTGGCTAGTGGACACATTTTTAGATTTCCTTGTTAATGCAAAGCGGCAACTAACGGTGTGTTTCCATTGTTTGTTGATGCTTGTCACGGGCGCTGAAAATCCCGAAAATATCATGTAAGTGGATAGGAAGAGATGCGGCATTGATACGCGTCGCAAGAATTTGTGTCCAGCAACCAGTTGCCACGCGACTCGGCGGCCACGCCGATGTCATTCGACGCAGACATGCGCGGGCATGCATCTTTTCCCGAACAATCACAGGATTTATAATTTTGCGTGCGGAGCAGTCGTCCCCGTGGGTGGGGGCAGGGAAGCCGTGTGGCCAAAGCTCGGCTCAGCCGAGTCACCGCAGCGCAGTCATAGACTATATGGGCAACGCTCTCCCCTGCCTTACCCGGCGGGGAACCAAACACAGCCACTCGCAGGACGACTTCCCCGCACGGTGCCCTCTCTACCCGTCTCTGCTTGTGAATAATTAATAACGCCGTCGTCAATATTACATTTGTTTCTCTGCCTCTGTCCTTTGCTTCCCAGGGAAGTTGGTTCGGATACCTATGGTCTTTAAAGGAGGTATCCGATCTAACGGCAACTTTCCTAGACGGGCCGCTTTCCACGAGCGCCAACTCGAATTGAAATACTGCTGGCACAAGTGCATATTTCGAGTATTCGCACCGCCAATAACAACACCACAAACTCCAATGGAAACACACGGCAATGAAGTTTTGCCTGGCTACGGAGGTCCTGGTCAGGAGCGCAGACAGACACACACATGCTTGCTTCATTCAACAATGGTTTGAACTGTAAATTCACGTTTGTGACTTTGGGTCGAGTATTCCCCAGAGCGCACGGTCCGATGATTTGCAACATAAAAAATATGAATAAATGACGTAAAAAAAAAAAGGTACCTTGCGATGCGACATCTGGTGGCATGGGTCGCACGACTTTGTAATATGCCGCTGACAATGGGGCACCCTGCATTGCCTACAATACATTTGTTTAGGTTATCGTGCGATGGCGCGTGGTACTTGCTGGCAATGGAAATCCACTGTGACATTCGCTGTTCCATCAGCGGCCGTTGGCTGCAGAGACAGGCAGACAAACAGCCAGTGCTATGCTGTTTAATGCAGAGAACTTGCTTCTCCGCGGGTATAATTATATTTATAATTACTATAAATATAGCAATGCTAACCACTGCACCACCGTGCCGCCCAATTAACTCGTACTAGATAAATTTAGGTAGGTGATAGGTGATAGGTTTTTATTTATTTAGTATGGACATCACATGACGCATTGGACAAACCATATGCACTGCATGAGTGTTTATAGCACAGGTGTTAATTTTCAACACCTGTCCACAGGAGGCGCTACCGAGATTATAGTATAAATTAAAACATCATCAACAATCAATACTAAAACATCAAAACATACTAAAACATACTAAAAGAAAATACAAATATACAACATTATCGATAAACAACATTTTTTACAACCCAAACATGATCCTTCAAGGCATTAGGACACAACCACTGTTCATGTGTACAACGTTGACTTGATTTCAGCCATGATTTCAGTCCACTCCTAAACACATTGCTATCCGTCTCTAGCTTCAGCTTAGTTGGTATAGAGTTCCAAAGATTTGGCCCCTTGATTGAGAAGGCCGTGTGTCCAAATGTGGTCCTGCATGTGGGAACAATACAGTCACCATTTGATGAAGCTCTTGTTGTTCTACGGGTGTTCTGGCGTCTACTGACCAGTGCTGAGAACAGGGGTGCAGTGAGTTTGTTTAGACATTTAAAAACCAAATTAATGTTACAATATGATATCAAATTTTCAAAACACATTGCTGTCTTCCTGTTAGGTATGATTCAAACCAGTGTATTGTATTTGCAGACAGTTGAAAGTGCTGTAACTTGGAGAGTAAGACACGGTGATTGACAGTGTCAAAGGCCTTTTTGAGATCTATTTTTGGCAGAAGACTATAATGTTTAAGTGTCCACCCAGTAGTCCCTTGTGCATGGTTTACAGTTTGAAAAAACTTGAACCGTCTTTGTTTAATCGTTGCGTGTTGGTTGACCGTTGAATGGGATTACTCGGAAACTGGGTTGAAGAGATCGGGGATTGCAGACAAGTCGACGAGCTGCTCAGCCTTGGAATGACTAGTAGTTTTGCTTGCTTTATGATGTCTACAGCCCTTAGCCAGATAGAAAGATCAAATGTAACTATAATGATTCTGTCTGTGGAGAGCTACATGCACTTTTTGAGAGTGATGCAGTTGGTGCTGTAGTCATTGGGGCCACGCTGTGCTCTGCTTGGCATCCTCAGCATGGATACTCTTCATCCAGCCATTCCAGTCGTGGTAATTTAGGATCCTGGGCTTTGATCACCCACCTTGCTCCTCAGAGTGTATCTCTGGGTATGAGGAGTGGCTGGTCTTGGGTCACAGAGGAGGAGAGTTCAGCGACGTGAATAAACCTGGTGGTAATAATTCCTTCATGTTTGATGTTGGTGGAAGGAAGAATTGGTGAAAGGAAGAATTTTCACTTCAGCTACGCACCGTCACTGCCATTGCCTCCTCGGTGTTGCTTCTGCAGCTGCAGCAGGCACACCTCCACCTGCTGTCTGAGGCTCTACTCCTGGAGCAGACTCTCCACCTCCTCCATGGACAATGTTTAAGTCTATATTGTTGCCACCAGACTGCAAAGGTTGTTTTCCAAACCTCCCTGGAAACCACCTGATCCCCACTTCATGTTTCACTTTCACTCGCTGTTGTAACTGATAAATCCTCACGTGCAGTGTCAACCTCAACCTCATCATCGATGTTTCTTCCACGATGGTGTCATGAGTGCCAATAATATTAGTGATGCCTTCTCTGTCCCTGTCATTCCCCCATACAGCTAATATCGGTGACAAGACCTCTGAAGGCTCTCAGGAACCCACGCTAGCTGTCTTTAGCAAGCTTGCCTTCAGTTTATCAGCAGTCAAATTATCAGGCACTCTATATTTCTTTCTGGCGTCTGCTGACTTATGTTTGTAGAGATGTGCAGGCTGGTTGCAAAGAAATCCTGTACATGTACAGAAGCTGAACGGACTGTACTTGTAGAACTGCATGCAGTTGAACTGCACTGAACTCAGAGCAAGTATGTCTTTGCTGACTCTCTCTGTCTTTGATCTTCGAGCTGACTTTTGGTGATCTCTTGTTGTACAAATTAGTGTTACACTGTTTGTGGTAGCTCAGTCTTCATCCATTTTTAACCTCCTTCATAGGCTCCAAAATTGTAGCATTTTCAAGAGTAGCCTTTAGGAGTCCCTTCTTTAAGTTTATAGTGTTCTAATATTGTATTAGAACGCTATAAACTGGCAGTCTGCCAGATGTAGCCTGAGCTGCACCATGTTAACAAAGCTAGGTAGGTAAAGAGGCAGACAGGCAGCCTTTAACAAAACAAATCTATTTGTCATTGGATGTAGTTTTCATTGTGACATTATGCAAATTATCAGTAGTGAAGTGAAACAAGATTTTAGACAAGTATGTTGATTATACTTACAAAGCAGAATATTTTGACTGTCCAAATGGTTTTAGCATGTCTGCCGCTGGCTGGTGTTAACTCCAAACTTTCTCACTCAGAATGCCAACCATCAACAGCACCCACCATTAAACAATAAGCAGTTATATTTACCATGGCAAATAACTAAAAACTAAACTATTTTATATACGTTTTAGTACACAAACGTGCGAGGGGGGGTGGCATATGGCGGGTGAATGATGAACAGGAAAAGCGGGTGTGGATGTTTTTACACCAGGGAGTGGTCTTGGGGGAAAATAAATGCTTGGAATCAACTTATAATCACAATAAAGCCCTAATTTGACCGCTCAAAAGTTACTCAAGTACAATTTCAGAGCTTTCCAATTTTCAAAAATCAGTTATGGATACCCCAACTTTGAGTTGTTTTTAAAGAGGTTTCCCCCAGGAGTTGAATTTCAACCTTTTAATACATGATATTACACACCTTCAGAAATTGTTTGGTAACGATTTCGTTCGTAGATTGGTCATATATCTGATAAAATGTCCTTACTACAGTACCTTTTAAATGATAGTTTTTCAGCCAACCAGAAATTTGTCCAAGCTATAGCCAATCGGCTGCTCCACGTCGCACATGAGCATGAAAACCACAACAAATTAGAGCCTCAAATAGGATAGCACAATCCTTACCATTTTCTTTCTACTGGGTTTTATCCAGTCATTTTCATCTTGGCTTTTCTTTCCTGTCAGGTCCTTTTGACCATTGCAGAAAATCCAGCTTGCTCTGTCAAAAATTTACAAGTGCTTTACTAGGTTAGGAATGCTCACCTTTGCATTGGTAGTTGCACAGTCATCCATAGAATGCAAAGTAGCAGCATGATGCTCTTTGTATCTACCGCAAAGTCCAGAGGATTTTGAATCAGGATCAAAGTCAAGGACACAGAACGGCTTCATGTGCATCAAAAAGACGGTGCTCTCAAGCAATTTGGGATGCAGTTTGTTGGTCACGATGATGTAAAACAACGAGTTATCCATGTTCTTTGTCCCACAAGTGACTAGACCGGAAAGCTTTCTATCTTGGTGTTCTCTGTATTCAATAGCAGTTTGTTTGGGTGTTCTCTCTGCCTTTCTTTGTGCATCCTTGTCCTTTAGACCTTGAAGGAACTGAACAAGTTGATGTTTTTCAAATTTTGGTGAATTGGCACCCACTCTACGGTATGCCACCTTCTCTTCATATGTGACTTTGTTCTTTCTTTCTTTTTTTTTACTCAACTTTGGAATTCCTACACTGTGAACTTTACCTTTTCACAATGCCTGATTTTGGCACAATGTCATATTCAATGACAATTGTGTAATTTGAGTTCTTTTCGATGACACTGATGAATCTGAGATTGCGTATGCAAGCCCCAGCATCAACCTGTTGATCTGGACCATCGAAACATTGTTTGTGTTCAATGTAGTCCAATGCATCTACAAAGTCTTCTTGTTTAGCTGAGACACCTATGATTTTACCATGCCGGTAGTTGCCTGAGCGCGAGAATTTGTCCATGACTTGAAAGTGTATTGTGCCATTTGTTCGACTGTTCATGCATGCGCAGGAAAATCGTAACACCTCACTGGTCACCTTTCATTCCAGAGTTCTCAGTCAGGTAGTCTGCTGCTAGAAACTGCTAGAATCTTTCCTGTCACGCCCTCATCCTTCAATTTACACATACATTTCTTGTATGCCGATATATTTTAGCCATAAGCTCACGTAAGACTCGTCCCATTGTGCAGAAGGTAGTGATCGCCAATCTGTAAAATAAATGCATGCACTGTTGATAATATATTAGACATTTGTGTGAGGTTGAGAGTGTGACGTAGGGCCGCAACTAACGATTATTTTGATCATCGATTAATTACCCATTTTTACTGACATTCAATCAATTAATTGGTTCTTTTTTACAATTCAAAATCAAATTGACTTTTCTGCTTTCTCTGCTCATTGCTAACATTTTCATTTTTTACTATTCACATGGAAGTGTCTAATCTTCTACTCTACTATCTATTTGCTGTCTTGTGGGTTAAATAGATCACAAGATGTATATACGATAATAATAATAATAATAATAACAACAATAATAATAATATAAGATGTTTAACATAAGAGAATCTTAGCAAATATTTAAAGTCTGAATTCTTGATTGTTTAATTTCATTTTTTTAGTGTGGGACAACAGTTTTGACATTCGATAGAATGGCCCATATAGCGAGTTCAATAGCTCACAGTGAATTTATGATTCGTGTGAGTTTTAAGCAGGAAATCAAATCAATCCTCTCACATGTCTCATGAATAGTGTGATCAGAAAATGCATTACAACGTTAAAAATGTTTACACAAATAAAAGTGTTTAAAAAAAGTTGATGGTTTTGTTTCTTTTGTGTGTTTAGTGCCCTCTAACCTTCCTGGACCTGTGTGCAGGCTTTGATTGATAATTGCCAGCACCTGTGGCCTGGTGGAGGAGGAGCTATAAAAGAGCTGGAGCAGGAGGCTGCAGGCAAGCGCTTCCTGCTTGTTCCCTGGTCTCAGCTTGTTGGGTTCCAGCACCTTCGTGGTGCAGCCACTTTAGTTTGAGTTTACACCAGCAGGTCGTCGTTGTTGGGTGTGGGGCTTACAACTAGGGTTAGAAAGGGATTACTTTTGGATTACTTAAAAAAAAAAAGAATATAGTAATTTTATAGTGCATAATTTGCTATAAGCTGCAGCTGTTTAACTCTTATCTAGCAACCAACCAACTGAAACATTTGTAGGAAATGGACATGGAAATTTGTCTTGGATAGCACAGCCTGACTCCAGGTCAGACTATTAACAAGGCGATATAGTCCGCAGGAATGAGACATGTAACTGATTACATGTAGGATTGCTCCTAATGTGGGCCAACTAAATCTTCCCTAAGCTAACAGGAGTGGAACTATTAGTGTCCAACCTAAGTTTAACACATTTCATTGTACCACATTAGGCAACTGACTGTCCCACATTAGGAAGTTGCAAAAAATGCCCACATTAGTGCAATCGACCCTTTACCAGACTCGGGAATGATTCAGAAAATGCAGGACTCTAGAGTCGCATGCACCATCTGAGATTACTCACTGTACCAGCTGGCATAAAAATGACTAATTTAGGATTTTGCAGCCAGAACAAAAATGTGCAATAACATGCACATGTGAAACAGACAGCAGACCATGAACAGTGATGTGTTTGGCTTCACATGCCCCAGTGACATAGAATGACCGTCAGGGATCGGACTGAACAGGATAAATATGAACACATGATGTGAACACCACATAACGGCCTGATTAACAGACAGGGTTTCAGAACAAAGAAACATGGCTATAAAGGCACTGTTTATTTACAAAAAATAATTTAATGTGACTTCCGACTTGGTCCAACAGCAGCTTTGCGTTATTGAACAAGAGAAGCAGGCAGTTATTGAGTAACTGCCTGCTTCCCTGGCCTGATTAATCTGCACATGTGGAGGCCTCAACACCCCACTGTCACCGTGACGCCCATATGGAGTTTGTGGAGCCAACAGGAGTGAGCCAGACAGAATTCAGTATTGACCTGAACTAAGAGAGAACCATCTGGTGCTACAGTCTGAGATTAAATATTTAGGCTCAACACAACTTCAATTCTGACTTAATAAAATTACACGTTACTCATCAGGCACTAAAAGCCTATTCTTAGGCGCCTGGTGAGGTATATTTGAGTTCCGTGTGCAAACTGCTTCGACCACTTCCCACTCCAGCCCTCCAATAACCACATCAGATGGAAGAAGAGACATGTCTCTGCCCCTGCGGATAGAGGAAAGGGGAAAACGTGAGAGCATCCGCACAGAGGTTCGTAGAACCAGACGTGTAAGTAATAGAAAACGAAAAACGACTGAATAATTCAGCCCATCTAGCTAGCCTCTCCGACAAGTGATAGGAACCAAATTCTTGTGATCAGTGAGAACAACAAAAGGAAATCTAGCGGCCTCTAGCCAGTGACTCCACTCACTCTTTATCTCCAACACAATAGTTCAATTCCGCAGGGTTTAGCTTTCTGGAAAAAAATGTACAAGGTCGTAACGGACCCTTCTCAGTTTCCCTCTGAGGAGTGTCCCCAGAGTCTGCCGGTCGTTGATGAGCAGGTCCAGCTGGGTACTGTGGGCAGTGGATGGACAAGTCCAAGGAAGCTGCAGCTGACTCTGGATAGGGAGCCAGATGTTGAGGGGCATGGAGGTTTCAAATGTCTGGGGACACGGGGCTCTGGGATGATGAACTTAGTTATAAGGTCCAAGTTGTACACCGCGGTCCCCACTGTTTTAACATGGACGACCTTGTGTATATGTTCAACATTTAATGGCACCTCAAACACCTGTAATGAAACTAATTAGCTCAACAACTCTTAATTTACCCTGTGCATTTTTATATTCACTTAGAAATATATGCACAAATGTCCATTCTGTCTATATTACCTGCTCCCTCCTGTCCCCCACCGCCAGTTGTTCTTGAGCGCTCGTTTTCGTTTGTCTTAGCCTGGTGGGCCTGGATGTTGGTTCGGACCCGCTCATAAACTTCCGGCAGACGTTCGGAGGCCTGGGAACACCTCCCTCCTGACCAGGTCCTCCGCTTCTATGGACTGGGAATAAGAAAATAAATTTCAAAATAGCACACTACATCAGTAATTCCTTGTAACGTTCATGCTATGACACCTACATACCATATCCATATCTGGCACCTGCAGCGGCAGCTGAGTCTCCCTCCCGTGCATCAGGAAAAATGGCTGTATCTGGTGGTCAATTTGTTTTTGTTCGAAGACTAAACCTAGTTGCCTGCAGGTGCCAAGTTGATGGTTTTTCCTTTGTCATCTTTGTGTGCTGTATTGGGACAATAGGTTACAATCAGTCATAAGGCAATATTTATAGGAATTTAATTTTAGTTTGTATGCGCAGAAAGAAACTAACTAGGGCATAGTCCGGTTTAATCTTTCTACCAACCCGTTGGTTTGGGGATGGTAGGGGGTGGAGAAACTGAGCTCCACTCCAAGGGATTCGCACAGAGCTTTGTTGATCTAATGAGAGGTTTGTTAGTTGGAAATTATGCTTAACGTGTGTAATCTGCACGTAAAGTGGCATTTGTGCTGTAGTTAATGCATTATACCTTGTTGCGAAACTCTGTGCCGAGGTCGGTGAGAAGTCGCAGTCGGACTAAACTAAGTTCAGGATGCACTGCGACACCTTACAGGCCGTCTTCGTCCTGATTGGCCAGGCCTCAGCCCATTTTTGTAAAGTAGTCAACCATCAAGATTACATGGTAGTGCCCCTCGGTGGTTGGCGTCAACTTTTAATAAGTCCATGCCAACCAACTCGAGGGGCTCATGTGTCTGTAAAAATAAAATAAAATAAGGAAAACTGTCAATACACTTCATTGTGTATCGCACAGTGTGCTTGCACATGGCGCTTGTATACAGCTCACCAGAGATGCAAATTAACAAAGTACAAATTCTTACAACTAGTACTTCTGGAAGGATAATGAATAGATAGCGCCATAATAGTTGTTTTCTAATATTCTCTTCCTCCATCAGTGTGTGTATAGATTATCCCATTCTGCCCAAGACAACCTCTTTTCCAAGATTACCTTTTTATCGTTATGGGCAGGACAGACATACACCCCCCTGGTGTCGCTTCTCCCTGCGCAGACTTGATGGTACAATCTTTGGCACCCTGCCGATGTGCATTTGATCTGAAATTAAAAATATTTAAATTATCCCATATGCTTTGTGAAAAAAGTACATCTCAAAATACAGGTCAACAGCAAAGGTGACTTCCTGTTTATGTTTGTGTTGTGCAATATTGATTTCATGCAACAAGCAAACTGTCTACACATATTGTATGAAAGTCTAGATCTTGGCCCCCATACTTTGCTTCATAATTGCATTTGCTGTTAATATTTCAGATTTCTGGCTATGGGCTTTTACCCAGTTGATGCTCTTTCGCCGAGTCTGCCACCCCAACTTTGGTGGCAAAGATCTTTTTGAGGTCATCTAGAAAAGCAATTGTATTTTTATTCACGATTCACAATAAGTTATTACCGTTGCAAAGGAGCAGCATACGGTATCAACGGACAATTTCTTCCTTTCTGCCAGGAGGCGCCTACAAATCTCTTCTCGTTTTTTTTTTTTTTTTTTTATACCTTGCAATAACGCCACAATAGTGTGTATTGACTTGCAGTGGATGCTGCAGCGTAGCACCTTCCAAGAACTTTAGTGTGGGCCCGCACAAAAGCCCTTAACACTAACGAGGCTTAGATCCACATATTTTACACATATAGGTGATTAGACACAGGAGTAATTAGTTTACCTTGTCGGCAGTGTTCTAGTTCGTCCTGTTTGACCCCGAGGACATTCTTTTTTTGGGGGGGGGGGAATGGCCTGTAGTGTGAGACATTAAAATACATAAGACATGCAGATAATGTGTATTAACATTTTAAAGCTATAATGAATAGCAAAGATGCAAATTTTATGTCAGGATATCTATGCTTAAGGTAGAAGGGTCCTCAATATAAACAAAACATTTGTGTTTGGCATCATAACACGTTTTGGGACATACTCACATCAGTCAGCCAGTTTGGGGCCTTGAGACTGTGGTGGTCCATTGTGTAAACTTTATGTTGGCCAATTCTGGTCCACATAAGTTCCCCTCCACAGTCCCATGCGTGGACACCTGACAACCAACATTTGCAATCATGAGTTTGGCTTATACATTTGTATTGTGTTACTGAG
>OMKY01014125.1:2220-16390 GCA_900302395.1 Bregmaceros cantori
TAATGACGGTCACCGTTACTGAGCAACAAAGGAGTAACTCCAATGACCTGCTCCTTTCAGCGAAGGGCAGGGGATCTGTTGCAATTTTCGCACTTCAAATACGTTAGGGCTGCAACCAACGATCATTTTGATAATCGATTAAATCGCCCATTTCTCCTGACGATTAATCGATTAATCTGCTAATTTTCCAATTAAAATTGGATCAATTTATTACCATGAATTACTATTCAAAGTTTGCAATATTGATTGGGATGGGGAGCAATTTCAGACACAGCCAATGTGTATTGTTTTGTGGGCTTCCTTGTCTAACCAGCCAGTCTTGCATCGAAGATTTTGGGAGCCCTAGACAAAGGGGTTGTTGGGGGCTCTAGGGCAATGTTTTGGAGGGGAATTTTGTGCTTTTTAATCAATTAGTGGCAATGTTTTTTTCCACTTGCTCCTCCTCATAAACATCCGACAATGTTGATGGCTCTAGTGCAAAAATAAAGAAATAAATAATATTATTTTTATATTTATATTGCACATTTGTTTGTATTCATTAACATCAGTGAATGTCCCATATTTCAAAATTTGAAATGTCCAGAAGACTTTTGAAGACTGGGCACATGGAATGAACACACACAACTATGACAAAAATGGATTTGGAGTCATTTTGATAACAGTTCGACTACACCATCACTGCGCATTTGAGCCATCACATCTAAGGAATCCTTAATCCAGATGCCTCATTATGAAACTATTTAAAATTAAATGCTGTGATGTAAAGTTTGAATCCCAAAAACAATGTGTTTATTTTTTTATGGTTAGTTTAGGTTAAGGTTGGGGTTAGGGTATGCGTGTGTGTTAGGATGTTAAGGTGCCTGGTGGTAGGAGGTCAGGGTTAATATTATGATTAAGATTAGGGGTTAGGTTAAGGTTAGAGGTATGTGGTAGGAGGTTAGGTTAGTGAGGGGGGTAGGGATCTGGAGGGACCCTAACAAAATAGGCAGATCGATTTTGGGATTTGCACTTTTACATCACAGCATGTCATACGCCAAAAATGATCAAATCTAACGCTAACTGTCTTTAGGACCCTCCTACCTAGGGGGCCTAGCCAAATACCTACATTGCATATATTAACACAACTGACCAGTATTGGAGGAAACACAACATGTGGGCACTAGACAGACGCAGCGTTGACTTGTGAAAAGCAAACAGCAGATGAAGAAGCGTCACCCACCATACGAGTGTGGCCATCAGAACGTTGGTGCCGTTGGTGAGGGGGGCGATGGGCGGCTCGGCCAGCATGACGCCAGACAGCACAGCTCCTCCAAAACAGAACAGCATGGAGCTGAACCAGCTGGCAAAGGGGCTCCGACGAGACACCTCTAGCACCCCTGGAGGGAAGAGAAATAAAAGGTAAAAGGTACTTTATTTAGTCACATATAGACGGGTTTACATGCGGAACACTGGGGGGAGTCATTTTGTCCTGCCCTGGTGCCTGAATGTTGCCCTGTACGAACGTCTATACAGTGAAATTCTTCCTCCGCATTTGACCCATCCCTGCCCGGGGGCCAACTCCAGATTCTGAGCCAGTGCCTTGGCCAGCGACACTGACTGGAGCTAGTCTAGCAAGCCAAACCAAAACGAATCATGATCATCCAAGCATTGCTCGAACGAGAGGTCTGGATTTGACAGGATCAAAAAGGGGTGTGGTGTGTAGTGGCGGTGAGCATTATTTTTACAAATATATATATATTTTTAAAAAATCACAGCACAGTAGGCATGACAAGTGACGGACTAGGAAGGGTCTGCCTCAACATGGCTCGGATTGGTCGCCAGAAACTGAGCCAAGAATCAGATTTTTTCAGATTCGATGGACTCCAGACCCAGACGCACGTTCGAGCGATGTGTGGACGTTTCGGCTCGCCAGACTGAAGCAGATTAAATAGAACAAACAAAAGAACGATAACACGTATTTGGCACTGAACCGCACTACTCAAAATAATGCAATAATGTGTCTTGGCACTGAATGAGTTAAAATGATCATCAACTAAGAGCACTCAGAGATTGCAAACCTCCAAAAAAAATAGTTATTTTATTGCTAGCAGTATGTGTTCCGCCACCAAAATATCGGTCCTGAACCGGTTCGGAACACAACAATTTTGTTCGTTCTTAAAGTTCCTTATATTGTGCAATGTTACGTTTAGATATAGTTTATACAAAATATGGTTGGTGGACTTTTAAACTTCAGTGTGACTATATTAACGCCATTACATTCGCTTCCTCGTCTGTCCACAAGATGGAGCCCCAGATGCATGGGGCTTGACGACTCACAGTGAAAGTTGGATGGATGCACAACCGGAAATGGTCTAGCAGACATAGGATATGTTAAAATATTTTTGTGGATTTCATAATGCTCCGTTTCTGTTCCGGAACATTTGAACACATCTTTTTTCATTTCCGTTTCCGCTCCTCGTAAAATTCCATGAATTTCCGTTTGTTCCGGTTTTCGTTCCTTGAACCGGTTCGGAGCCCTGCTTGAGAATGAAAAACACTCGAAGACTTGTGTACTTGCATGAGTCACCCTAATCTGTCCAACTGTCTGAGGCGCTTTTTAGTTGTTTTTTTCTCTCTCTCTTTTTCTGGCTTTTAATTAGTATTTATTGTATTTTTTCAATTTTTCAAACAGTAAAAAAAAGAGAAAAGAGAGAACTCTTTTCTCTTTTTTTAACTGTTTGAAAAATTGAAAATGTCAAACACATTGTTAAAAAAAAGAGCCAGTAAAACAGTCCAGTTTTGTCCCTGGTCCTGTACACCATCTAGTTCATGAATACTAAACACCAGGACATAATGGAGGCCGGTGTCTGTTCCTGCATGTAAATGTAAATTAGTTAATTCCCTGTATGTGCAACATTAACATGGATGTAAAAGTTTCATTTAAAATATATACATTTATCAATGTCAACAGAATATGACAATGCATCCATTTTGAAAGTACTTTTTCTTCAAAGTTATTTTTCGGCACAAGCACAATTTTTCCAATGTTATTCATAGAGTTAGTGTAAAAGTGGATGAGAGAGAGAGAGAGAGAGAGAGAGAGAGAGAGAGAGAGAGAGAGACCTGGGGAAGACCTTGCAGAAATGAAAAAAGCGAGCGGAGGCGAATTTGCAACGCTGCCCTACCTATCCATAACCATGCCTCATAACGCCGCTTCCTCGTATAGTGCGATGCACAACCACCCACCACCAAAGACCTGTATTTAAAACAAAAGGCAAAACTACTCATGGCCAGACCGTTCTTAGTGTGCGCCGACTGTGTCACATTGGTGGGTATTTGAAAAAATGTGACCAACCGCTTATGGTGATCAAATTGGGCATGGACAAACATGATCACTATAAAAGAACATCCCACTGTACTAATGGGCAAAGATAGGGTAAATGTTCTTGATCTGGTGTGGGATCACTACCTGTCGGATTCCCTGAAAGCTGCTACAAGAGCAAAGCATGGGAGTGGGATTCGGAGATGTGTGTACTGGTAGGTGATGCAACCATTCTCAGGAACTGGCCAAACAGGGGAAGCAATAATGTAGAGCTGCAACTAACGATGATTTTGATCATCGATTAATCGGCCATTTTTACTGACGATTAATCGATTAATTTTTCCTTCAAACTCCCCTTTTTTTTAAGTTATTTTTCTGGCGTCCGCGCCATTTTCCCATCTTTATTGGATAGGATTAGTCAGAAACTGGGTTGAAGAGATCGGGGGTAGACATTGCAGACAAGTCGACGAGCGGAGTCGAACTCGCGACACTGCTGTAGACACAGCGCCACTAACATGAATGGGGTCGCGTTAGGTGCGGTGTCCATAACCACTCGGCCAACGTGGACCCCCGAAACCCCCTTTTTTAATTTATTTTTTGCGGCTGATTCGGAGCACTTTCAGCTTCATTCAGAATTAGATGAAAAGGGGTGAAATAGGTAGAGGAGACATGTGGCAAACACGGCAGTCAGGGAGGCAAGGCCACGATTCTCTGTGCCATTATGGTATATGTGTGCTTTGTAGTGCACTCACTCGTAACAGACGGAGCACAAAATCGTAACTATTATTAACCTGAAATGGTACTGTTATTGCAAATGTTGAACAACATTTATTCAACACATTCGAGTGTGAGACAGACCGAGCAAGGAAACGATTGATCGCTGTCGATTGTCGATTAATCGATTATCAAATTAGTTGCTGATTAATTCAATAATCGATTATGATTGATGAATCAGTTGCAGCTCTACAATAGTAATGTCATCAGCCCTGACATGAAATGACTAGTTTACCCTTCTCGCAAATGCTCTACTCAGATCAGTGCCAGAGGATAAACTGCTTGTCACCAGTGACAGGGAATTCCTTAGTTGGGGGAAGCTTCTGGCACAAACTGCTTTTAACGGCGACCATCTTGAATATTCATTGACAAAGTTAAATTGTCTAAAATACATTTACCAGGTAATATGTATGGTAAATAAGTCTGGAATCGCTGGCAGCCATTTTGAAAAACGGCTATTATGGACGGCATGATAAAAATTGAAGATGCCTCCATATTCATAATTTTTTTAAGAATGCCTTTAGCTACAAGTGCAAGTTTCATGCTTTTATTTAGGGCTGCAACTATCGAATATTTTAATAATCGATTATTCGGAAAAACTTTTTTCAGAGTTCTGTAGCAATCATGAATATACAATAGAAAATAAGATATTTCACTGAATAATGAATGACCAAGTCATTTACTTTTTCATTAACAACCATTTTTATTTCACCTCAAGCCATAAGAGCTGTGACTAGCTTCCACAAAAACTAAGTGAAAAACAGGCAGACACATTACCTTCAGTTGGAGCTACCAAAATAAAATGGCAAAATAATAATTTGAAATACCAAATACATTTCATATATGGAGAGGCGGCGTTGAATATGTGAAGCGATATTATGATCTGACTGCACATTTAAAATTGTCCGTGTAACTTTAAAAAAGGCGATCATTCGGGTTGACTCGATTACTCAAGTATCTCAAATAATCGTTTCAGCCCTGCAAAGTGAATGATTGTTTTGGTTGTCTTCTGCTATATAGCTTTAATATGGTTGTCTTCTGCTATACAGCTTTAATATGGTTGTCTTCTGCTATACAGCTTTAATATGGTTGTCTTCTGCTATATAGCTTTAACATTAGGTGTGTAAAATCACACCAATCATGGCGATTCGATTCAGTATCGATTTCCTGACCCAACGATTCCATTTTTTTCGATGCTCAAGAATTCACCACGATTCGATACAATTTCGATACAATTTGATTAAATGTATTTTTTTACCCAACAAGCTAGACAATGTTTCGAATTTGAAATAAATCAATGACAGCTGTAATATCGTACGGTAAATAAAAATCTTGTATCAAAAAGTACTGTACAACGTACACAAAATATTCAAGTCAAATAATTACAGGCCCTGTACTTATTCGCTCTAAAATATTAAATAGGTTTAGCGCCACACACAGAACGGGAGTGGAATTACGTCCAGGAGCAAATGGATAAAAATAGACGAGAAAAAAAATAAATAAATCAATACTCTTGCGGACGTATCAATACATTGCATCGACAGCTGTTGTATCGATATATTGATACAAAATCCATATTATTTACAGCCCTATTTAACATGGGAGCGAATTAGGCAAGAATTAAATGTGATGGATTACAGCTTAGTGAGATTAGTGAGCCTGTGCTCTGAGCCTGGCCTGAAGGTCATCGCAGGAGGTGCCAGCGGCTATCGGACTTGCGTGCAAAAGTGGGATGGGAGAGACCAGGAGGTAAGACCTTGCAGTAATGTCGGCGAGGGGAGGAGAACTTGCAACGCTGTCCGTACTTGTGAACTAAGCCAGAGGCACAATACATTTTCTAGACGCAGGACATATGTGCAGCACAGAGCCAGCATACAATAAAGACCACACGTAAAACCCAATATATTTTAAAGTCAGCATGAACACTAAGAGTAGGCTCCTCCATATTAAAACAAAAAAAATGGAAATGTTGGCAATAAGTGAAGATGGCGAAACATTTGCAATATTAATGTTGTTGTTAAACTTTTTTATTAATAATGAATGATTTAAACTCAATATAGGTAATGCTAATAATCTTTCTGATTTTAATTGAAAAATTATCGATTAATCGCCAGTGAAAATGGGCGATTAATCGATCAAAATAATTGTAGCCCTAGTTGCCATCACCACAGCTAAATTTAGATTAGTTCAAAATTAGTCGGATGGACAGAATCAAACGGTGCACTTTGTGCAGTATTTGCAGTGCATAGGGCGCAATCCAGAGTTGTTGGTGAAATTCCTGGATTATGCTAAAAAATGGTTGGGAACCGAGTTGTTAGTTAAATTCTCGGATGATGCTAACAAACTGTCAGGAACCTAGCGACCGATGGACACTTGACGCACTAAACGGCCTAAATGTTGCCTATGTGGCAGAAATGGAATGACGTGGACATCGCGGATGAACACACCCACACACATACACACACACACATATCACATCCAGTACTAAATTAGGACATAGTGCATTTAAGTGCACTGAAATATAATGTAATAAATATAGTGCACTATATTTTAGCGGATGGCCCTCTGTGTGTAGGAGCCGAGCAGCCCTCACAACACAAGAGCTGCTGCATTCCTTTCCTTTTGAGACCGAGGAGCAGACATCTCAGACAGGAAAACGTTGATGTACACTAAAAATAGACCATTGGGGCTAGACCTGCCACAATACATTTAAAAAAAAAGGCAATTAATCACACATAACATTTTAAAAAGCACAATCATTTCCTGGCCACAATACATTTTCCTTTACGTATTTTTGTTTCCCAATCTTCTCCCAATCTTTCACGAGCTAACTGAATGATGCCTAAACTTTTATTTCAATTTGATGATTCAACATATTTGAAAAAAAAAAAATCTAATTTTGATTTCCAAGTGATATTCTGCACAGCCTTAGTTAGTATGTTTTATTTGTGGGAGGTCTGTGGAAGGTCCGTGACGCTGAGTTAAAGGGGCACTTTTAAAAAGGACTTGTCTGTCCTTTGTGGTAACCTCTGTGGTAACGACAGCGCTGGGCCTTCCGGCTCCACGACACGCCTTCAATGCAAACCTTGACCTCCAAACACACACACACACAGGCACACACACCCCACCCTGACACGCAGACACAGACACACACACACACCCTGCAGTGTCCAGAGATAACACACAACCTGTGCCGTGTTGTATGCCGAACATATAACAACATACACAAATAGAACTTTGACAACCTCACAACCCAGTGGCATGTTGAACTAGAAGCACTCAGAGATTGCAAACCTGTGCCGGAGTGGTACAAAAACAAAGTACAAAACATGCTCAGCACAAGCCAACTACATTTCCCAGCGGCCGTTGCGATCCAAAAGTCTGGTCACGTGAGTGCAGTAAGCGCCCAGCGATCTCTCTGTAAGTTGGTGATTAAATATGATTATGTTACTTGTCTTATAGGCTATAGAAATGAACCAAAATGCAATCTTCCAAAATGTGATGTTATTCCGTTTGTCATTTCCAACAACTCTGCAAAATTTAATCCAGTTCCGTACATAACTTTTTCAGTTATCTTGGGGACAAACCAACCAACCAACGCGACCAAAAACATAACCTGCTTTGCGGCGCAGCCCTGGCGCAGGTAACTAGGGCTGTCCGATTATGGGAAAAAAAAAAAAATCATAATCACGATAATTTGGATCATAACTGAAATCAAGATGATTAATCACAACGATTATGGCACAATGTTAAACAACTAAATTTACAGGAATTATCAGTGCAGAATGTAATTTAAAATCTCAACATTTTGGTGGTACCACGTACGGTGAAGTATACATAAACATACGGTTAAGTGGTATACCTTACCACTTCACATCCATATATTGTGCTAAATACAATGTAAGGATGTAGTTAGCCTGCCATCTGCTGGTGATTGATTGCATATCATTAGTCTGGAGAGCCAGAACCAATGCATCGTCCACGCATCGCACATCGAGAGACGCTTGCATTGGGTCTGGAAAGACCAGGGTCGGGAAACGTAAAAATAGGTGGGACAAGCGGCGTGGGGGAGGCGTGACAACCAAACTTCACCCACGTTTAGCGTAGCCTGTACTAACTCCCCCCACGTCCGCGCTGATTGGTCAGCGCGGACGTGGCGATTCCGTACCAACGGCGACCCTGATTTTACCAGACCCAATGCAAGTGTCTAGCGATGTGCGATGCGTTGGTTCTGGCTCGCCAGGCTAGCATATTACCATGGAAAAATCAATAATAGAAGACAAAGTTATGCAAATGTCGCTCTCTGTCTGTTTGTCTGACCGTGCTGCTACCATAATGTCTACCCCCGCCAAGCTGTGACATCACCATGCAACAGCCCTATAATATACATTTTCATTTTACATAATCGTTGGGGCCAAAAAATCGCACACATGTTTCATTTGTGTGCTTCGCAGTGTACTCGCTCTTAACAGACTGAGCTACTGTGGCGCACAAAATTGTAGTGATTATTAACCTGAAACATTGTTGATATTGCAAACATTGAACAACATATTCAACACATTTAAGCAGAGGGAGTGACCAAACAAGGAAACGATTAATCGCTGTTGATTAATCGATAGATCAAATTAGTTGCAGATTAATTCAATAATCGATTAATCTACTAATCAGTTGCAGCTCTAACTGGGAACAACATGTATTAAACATGTTTGAGTGGAAGATGGGCCAAGCAAGCAAACGATTAATCGCTGCCGATTAAACGATTATCAAATTAGTTAGTGATTATTTCAATAACCAGAAACACAAATAGAACTTTAAACAACCACACTAGTGCTGCCCAGTAGCTCAAATGGTTAGGCAGAGCGGTGGTTCGAATCTCGCCACCAACGTATTCCCTGCATGTCTGCCCCCCATCTTCACCTGTTTCCGCTAACCCTAATAAATAAAGCTTGGAAAAAACAGCCTGAATGGGCTGGAAGAAAACATTTAAAAAAAACAACAAAAAAACAAAAAAAACAACCACACTACTCGTTGGCACCTTGAACAACCAGCACGGAGTTGGCTCCCAGCCAGTGCTGGGGGGGCAAAGGTCAACATGGGACAGAGACAAAATGCACTCAGGTTACAAGTGGGCACACGACAGTGTGAGTGTGTGTGTGTCCACCTGTCCAACTGTTACACAACAGAGCGGAATGCCCGCTCACAGAGCACAGTAGGCCATAAAAACACCATCACAGGGGCTGGCCCCGTGGCGCAGCAGGTTAAAAAAAAACTGCTCCAAGCCAGTCCCATACAGTCTTGTTCGTGTGGCTTAGATCACAGCGCAAGCAGTGCCGTGAGATCGTCAGTTTTGCCGGGGACAGGTCCCCCCCACTTTAAGCCCATTCATACTCTACATGTGGCCGATTCCATAGGTAATCCAATTTAGTAACCTCCGGCCTATTTGAACAACTTGACACAACGCAAAACCACATTTTTTATATTTATTGTTCCCAGCATTTCTGAGATCAAACTGAAGCCCTTGGATATTGTTACAATGATGGTGTGTGATGATGAGGGCCCCATTCATGAGATTTCTCAGCTGATTTATTACTAGTCAACGACCATGATCATTATTATTACTTCTGCAGTGGCATTACTGACAGCAAGTTGTTGCATGACCACTATTGTTATTATCACTACAATTTTGCTGGTACAGCCATTGTTGATATTTCTGCATCATTATTAATATTGCCCATTACATTACAGCGTTGAAGTCTGAAGTCAAACTCCATGATTGAGAGCATGTAATACATTCACATTAAACCCATTCTATAGGAGTTGAATTAAGCCCATTCTATAAGAGTTACAGTAAACCCATTCTATGGGAGTTAGATTAAGCCCATTCTATAGTTAGCCTCAACCCTCAACAACACATTTCTGGTGCTTCTGGTGAGGTAAATAACAGCATCTCGGATAGATAAATACATTTTAAAAACATGTTGTTGTTTTTTTTCAGGATGCCTCTGGCCGCCAGTTGAATATCCCTGCTATAGGGGTTACATTAAACCCATTCTATAGGGGTTACATTAAACCCATACTGATTCTATAGGAGTTACATTAAACCCATTCTATAGCGGTTACATTAAACCCATTCTATAGGGGTTACATTAAACCCATACCGATTCTATAGGAGTTACATTAAACCCATTCTATAGGGGTTACATTAAACCCATTCTATATGAGTTACAATAAACCCATTCTATAGGGGTTACATTAAACCCATTCTATAGGGGTTACATTAAACCCATTCTTTAGGGGTTACATTAAACCCATTCTTTAGGGGTTACATTAAACCCATACCGATTTTATAGGAGTTACATTAAACGCATTCTGTAGGGGTTACATTAAACCCATTCTATACGGGTTACATTAAACCCATTCTATAGGAGTTACCTGTCTGTAACCTTCTGTGGGTGTTAATACTAAGCCCATTCCTTAGCTGTTATAATCACCTCATCCTTGAAGTGTTACATTATATCCATTGTGTGCTCTAAACCGTACAACCGACGCTAGGAAAAACTTTGATCCCCTGGGACTTGGAGCCAGGCAAGGACTTACCTGGCTGTTCGCGCAGAGCCATCACAGACACGATGTAGTGGGCCAGGTCGAAGTAAGGGAACATGGACAGCGCGGCCAGGCTGACAGCCAGCTGGTCCACCATCAGCATCTCCGCCAGGTCGCCCATGGTGCTCCCCGGAGACTGGACAACAACAACCCGGGACTCGAGCGCCTTAAACGGCTGTCATCACTCCAGAGGAGCTCCCCGCGTCAACCTGATCCTCCTAGTGTACTGCTCTCTCCGCGGTCGTCTCAAGTTCCGCTATTGTGATAATCAGAAGGGGAGGCGGAGTCAGGGGAGGGCTAGGATTGGTCGACGTGTTGAAGTGACAGCCAATCAGGAGGCTCGACACGTCGACGACCTCGTGGATCCAAACATTCCTGCGCAAACGCTCCAGGTAGCACCAGGGGCTCCGCCATGTTACTCCGAGTTTGGATGCGGAATAAAGGGTATTTTTCCCCATTTCATTTTCACAACAAGAGTTTAATTTGTCATGGCCGAGTAGGAAGGAGCCAAATGTGTTTTTGGTGTCCTGTTTAGTCTTTTCATCTTGTTAAGTTGACAATATTGCAATGGAAGGGTGCCCCCTCGTGGAGGAGCCGGGGGAATGCACCTGAACGCAGATCGATCGACAACAGGTTAAGATCAGCCTGTTGCCAAGATTCATTAAGGTTCCATTTATAGGCGCATGTTGGCAACAGGGTTGGGAACTTGGGAAGGTTACTTTTAAGCAAAATATTACTCAAGTAAAAGTAAAAAGTAGTCATCCATATAGTTACTCAAGTAAAAGTAAAAAAGTACTCCACAAAAAAGTTACTTAAGTAGCGAAAGTACTGAGTAACTTTCAGAAAAAAATGACAATTTCTCCTAAGAGAGAGGCCGAGAGAGGGAGAGAAAGAGAGAGAGTGAGAGTGCCCGAGAGGGAGAGAGACCGAGAGAGAGAGCAATATGACGTCAACGTATGTGCCAACGGTTCCAAACGGGTGTCGCTAAATGCCAAGTTAATGTAACAAGTAGTGAATTGCTGACATCTCAGTAAAAAGTATTTTTTTCACCTCAAATTTACTCAAGTAAAAGTTGAAAGTAACTTGTGAAAAATGTACTCCAAAAGTAAAAAAGTACACACAGAAATTGTAACATAGTAAATGTAATGCGTCACTGCCCTTCTCTGCCCGTTAGCCAATTTTAAAAGTAATGTAACGGATTACTTTAAAATAGATTCAATAATATAAACTCTGAAGTCAATTCAACTCATACTTTATATGAACATAACAAAATTGTTAAATGTTGGTTGTTAAAGTCAAATTAAAGAATATAGGGGGAGCGCAGTGGCAGAGAGGTTAGAAAGCGCGTCCCCCAGACCGTCGGTCGAGCAGTGCTGCAGGTTCAAATCCCCTGTCCGGATTTTCTGCAATGTCACCCCGACTCCCAGTTTCCGATTTAATCCTGTCACTATCTCTCAATAAAGAACGAAAAACGGTGCTTGCCCCCCCCAAAAAAATACTAATAAAATTAAATAATATAAAAGATGATACATACTTTTGTTTTCACGTTTGAGCAAACAAAATGCATTGAAAAGAAAAGAAAAATGATGCGAAGTTTAATTGAGTCGACGCAAGAAAAATGATCATATTTTTAGTCCTAGCATTACAGTCCACACAGGGCATTTAAAAGTGATAGGTTTCCGATCTAACGGCAACCGGGGGTTCAGGCACAATGCAATTAGTACATTTAGTCCACGAGGGTCGACTAAATGTTATTTCATGTATGTAATCCCGCTACATCCAAAGTAACTGTAATCCAGATTACTTTTTTAAATGTAGTTGTAACGGACTACAGTTACTTATTTTTGTAATCTGATTACGTAACGCGTTACATGTAATCCGTTACTTCCCAACCCTGGTCGGCAACCACCAAGTGACTAATGGTGCAGGCCCACAATGCCCCGTGCCAGTCACTACACTGCCCTCCCCTCCACCCTCCCCTAACGCTATCTATTCACGCTATTCCCTGTCGTTTTCTATGTTTTTTTTTATTATGTTACTTTGCCATGCATGTTCTTTTAACTTTCTTCAAGTCTCCCCTAATGCTATCCATTCACACTATTACCTGTCTTTTTCTATGTTTTTTATTAAGTTACTTATCCTGCGCAAGCACCATTTTCTCATTTTATTGAGAGCGTTAGTGTGAGGGGGGAACGAGAGAGAGGGGGTGAGCGGACATGCAGTATATGACCATGAGAGGAATTCCTCTGCTTCCTAAAATACAGCCCAGTTCAATAAAAAAGAGTTCACAATTATACATTCATCAAGCATAATTGAATGTCTTGTTCACGTTCGCCTAAAATATGAAAGAGTTCATGAACTATCGTTCTTTGAACAGGTTTGGGTACAACTCTGGCGTCCCGATGCCCGTCCGCAATGTCAACGCTACAAAGGCAACAGGGCGGCCATTTGGTGCACTGGAATTTAACCAAAAACTCTGGACACTAAAAACTGTATTCAATGCACCATTTGAGACAACATTCTTCTGGATGTTGTCCATGTTTATGGACCACTTCATGTCGCGCGGATGATAGAGGCGATGAACTTGAAGGAGTGTTAGTGCCAGTGGCTGTGTCCGAAATTGCTCCTTATCCCCTTCTCCCTACTCCCTACATAGTGCACTCACTTATATTGCACTCATTAGCAACGACCAAGATTTCGGACACTAGAGTCGGCGCCGTCAAAATTATTATAACATAATACAATTCAACAATAATCATTTATAAGTAATTGCTGTGGTCGCTCGCTATTGACTCCCGCCGTGTCTTTTTCGGTAATTTAGCTAATTTTACATGCGTACACCCGGCAAACTCCAAAGAGCTTCCAGCTCCCACATCTTTCTTGAGGATGTCCACATACGTCAGGGCCGGACGTCCTGGTGATCGATGCCCATGTGCTGGCTCCCATAGTACCAGTCTGCTGGCTGGGAGCTCTGGATGTCTATGGTAATGGCCGGCCAGTCTCATCCTCCTCACTGCTACTTTCTTGCTGAGCCTTGGCAGTTGTCCGTTCCACATTCCACAGGAATAGCGACGTGTATCCACCAGCCTAGACCTCAACACAGTACACGATAGAAGTGGGCTACTCAAGTGGCGGCTCGTGGGCCAAATCCGGCCCGCCAATTCATTTTTTCTGGCCCACAGAGGAATTAAGAGAAAAAAAAATGTTTTGTTTTTTTGTGTTTTGTTTTATCTATCTGGGATTCTGTTCTCTGCCTCAACAGATGCACCATAAATGTGTTGTAATTTAAGTGAGCTGCTGCTATTTACCACTATTTGTGTGATGTTTCAGATGTTGCTTGTTACAAACGAGAAAGTACAATTCTTGCATATAATTGAAACCCTTTTAATGGGAAGTATGCAACTCTAAATAAAAGTTATGAAAATGTGGTTTCACGTCGTGTCAGGTTGTACAAATAGGCCGGAGGTTACTGAAGAAAGGGGGTGGGCGGGG
>OMKY01014133.1:2445-17445 GCA_900302395.1 Bregmaceros cantori
AAAAATATATATATATATATATATATATATATATATATATATATATATATATATATATATATATATATATATATATATATATATATATATATATATATATATATATATATATATATATATATATATATATATATATATATATATCTTTACATTTATTTATTTATTTACCAAATTATCCGGGGAACTACGTTCCACGCGGTGGCGCTGATTGGTCGAGCACACCGCGGTCTCGAGCCTCGCGGGCCGTGACGCGGTGCGGTGGCCGCCCACTGGTCTCTGTTATCCAAACAGCTCGAGACTGAGCGGCACGCGCTCCGCCTGTAGAACCGCGTCAATACGCCGGCGGACACACATCACCCCCCCCCCCCCGGCGGCCAGGCACCAAACATACCGGGTGGACAGACACTGACAAGCGGCACAGAGCGACACTCTGTCGGCCGCCGGGTGCCGCGGCTCTAGTCTGGTCGACGTGCGCTGCGCAGTCCGTCATTCTGCAAAAAGCTCCACCGGGGGTAGCAATGGTGCGCCGTCCCCATCTCTCAGGATAAACCCGCCGGGGCGCTGCTGCCGCGCTGCTCCTCGCAGCCGACGTTGACGTGGTGACGCTGCTTGGGCTGCTACTCTTCCTACCACGGGGTGAGCGGTTTCCCTCATCCCCCCGCGCTGAACGTTGTTTTAAAAACATTAAAAACGTCGTCATATCGATCGTCGCCAACGATTCTACTGTGGTGGGTGTTGGACGTTTGACACCGCTCTACTGATTTTTCTATTAAGCCTATCACATTTGGACAGACAGATAGACAGACAGACAGACAGACAGACAGACCCAAACTTAAGTAAACCCTCCTAAATGAGTACAAATTGGACCATATTTATTTACTGGATTACCTTTTTAGAAAACTCGTCTGCAGCTGTTGAACTCCTAAGACGGCCCAAAAGCATCCTGTATTAACAATGAAAACACATTAAATTATTTATTGATTATTTATAATAATAATAATAATAATAATAATAATAATAATAATAATAATAATAAATCAGTCAACAGTGATGTAATCTGAGATTACTTTAAAGAAAAATATAATAAAGAGCCCAAACAGATAACTGAATGCGTTCAGTTATCAAGGTGGGTTCACACTATATTACAACTGGCTATCTTTCTAGTTCTAAGAAGACTCTATGACCAGACCAGTCAAGCTTTTGGGAATTGAACCCACATTTCTTTTTATCCACAGCAGCTTCACAAATCAGTCAAATACAAAGGCATCTACTGTTCGATAGTAGTTTCGATACCATGTATGCAGCATAGCACATATGTGTATGTAGTTACATTGAAATGCTGCTTATGCTAGACAAGGGGTGGGAGTAATACGTTTTACTTCTTCCCACTCCTTTTCGAACATTAAGTTAATCATCATCATATCTTAATTTCAGATTGTATTGCTGTGTTTCATTATTTGTAATTAATTACATTTTCTTTTCTTTTATGTGTGTATGTGTTAATATTTACTTCATTCATTCGTTCGTTCATTCATTCATTTGGAACCCTGTCCACGTGTTTGTCGATAGTCGATACTACCCAAGTATCGATGCAGATATCACAACCTTAATTTTCTCCAAGAAGTATCAATATAAAGAAGAGAATCTCTACTCTAAGTTCTAATTTATTTATTGTTTTAGAGTTGAAGACATTTTGACTGCTACAAACAGGCAGAGAGCGATATTTGCAGAAAGATTGACAGTTTAAAAGTCAAACTATTATTGATGTATCCATGGGAGTAGGCTGCAGATATGATAGCGTTACTACGGTCCATTTACATTCACATTTACCCCAGTACAATGCAGGTGAAGTGGTAAGGTATATCACTTCACCGTACGTATACGCTCAAGTTCACCGTACACCTAACCTCTTTTGTCATTAATGGTAACAATAGAAAGAGACAATAGACACGTTTGGCGGGTAGTTCTAGGCTGAACATGACTTCCGGTTCCATTTATTTCACAGTGTCTTAGACTATTTTTTTTAAACTTGTCTATTCAGTGGGAGCACACACCTACCGCGTTATTTAAAAAGGATGGTGGTATCATCCGGTGTGCTATTTCCCCACCCACAAACGCAGGATTCAATATTCTGCACAATCCGTTCATTTTACTAATTTTTTGTTGGACTTACTAGTAGAAGCAGCCATCACTTTTTGCTCAGAAGAACATGTGAACACATCGATTAACTTCAAGTCGTTTTTGTCTGTATTTAGGGCTGTGCAAAAAAAAGATTTGAAATTGGATTATTTGGTTCAAAGGATTGTCGAAAAAGTAAAATCGTCGAATCGGATTCCCTTTTTAACATTGATAATGATTTTACTAGTCTGTTTTCAAGTTCTATGGGTGAATGTAAAATGTATATACATTGATAATTGTATTAATCCTAAGCCAAAGAAAGGATGAGGTGTCTCTACTTAATTCCAAAAATGGACAGCATTTGCAAAGTTTGAAATATGAAAGTTTCTATTTTCGATATATTTTGTCCCCCCCGTTTGCTTGGTGAAATCGTGTATGTCTATGCAGTGCGATATGTGTTCATTCGTCTTTTAAAATAAATATGAGGAGCAGTTTTGACTGAGTAAAAGTGCTTTTTCTTGTTGGGACGGAGCAGTTTCCCCCGAGTTGCCGTCCTACTTGCTCTTTCTGTATGCTCTGAGGCAAATGTAATGTATTGCTTGACTCGATTTTGAATATGAGCGAGTCTGGAAAATCTGACTTTAAACTGTTGCGGCTGAGGAGCGTTCTTGAAATATCGTGCTGGATTTCGGCATGCAAACCTCAGTGTTTGCACAGCACTATTTGACACTGCTAATGAGTGTTAAACTGCCAAGTGCCGTGTCGATCAAAGTCTCCTGCAGTGGGAAGTTCGGTTGGTGTTGAGTCACGGGATCACATGTTAGTGTCACTGAGTGTCTCTGCTCCGTCTAATTGTTTATGATTTTTTTCTTTCCTTTGTGTGGGCTTTCTTCCTCTTTTTTTTAATCTTCCTCTATCTTTTGTGTCTTGTGTTTCTCTCAATGCGCTCTCTCTCACTCTTGCACCCCCCTCTCTGTTTGTCCTTTCTTCTCTCTCTCACTCTCTCACTCTCTTCAATGTCTTGTCTTTTCTCCCTCTCGCTGTCGCTACTTCCTCTCTCCTTTTCGTTCTCTCTCTCTCTCTCTCTCTCTCTTTCTCTCTCTCTCTTTCTCTCTCTCTCTTTCTCTATCTTTCCCCTGTCTCTCTACTTTCCTCTCTTTTACTTCTCCCTTTCTCTCGCTGTCTCTACTTCCCTCTCTCCCCCTTCTTTTCTCACTCGCCCTCTGTTTGCGTCTTCTCTCTCTCCCTCCCTCGCTCTCCTTCTCTCTCTCTGTCTGTCTGTCTGTCTGTCTGTCTGTCTGTCTGTCTGTCTGTCTGTCTCTTTCTCTCTTGCTGTATCTCTACTTCTGTCTTCTGTGTTGGTTGTAGTTAGCTGATGATAATGTGTTAGTTGTAGTTAGCTGATGATAATGTGTTGGTTGTAGTTAGCTGATGATAATGTGTTGGTTGTAGTTAGCTGATGATAATGTGTTGGTTGTAGTTAGCTGATGATAATGTGTTGGTTGTAGTTAGCTGATGATAATGTGTTGGTTGTAGTTAGCTGATGATAATGTGTTGGTTGCAGTTAGCTGAAGATAATGTGTTGGTTGTATTTAGCTGCTGATCATGTGTAGTTCCTCCAGGGAATAATCCCCTTCTGGTGTGCATGGCTGGCTCCCTGCTTTCTCTAAACATGAATTAGCACCATCCGTCCCCCGCGTCGTTCCCGCTGGGACGGCCTGTTTTCGTCCGCGTGTTGTTGGCAAAAAACCTGGGAGGGAAGGATTTCCTCTGCTCCGCGGCAACAGGTTCTCCCCAATCACCCCCCAGTATGTAGGTCACACGTCATGCATAAATATACATTACCCTGTGCAGACTGTGTACCTCACTCAACCCCCCCACCATCACCGCGTTCAGACATCTAGCATGCCTCAGCACAGCGCCCGGAGCGCTACTAGGGGTGTAAAATTGTTACTTATGCTGCGTCCCAATTCACAACACTTATGTCAGCCCTAGCCCTTGGGTTTGAGTTGATGTTTGTTGAGGGCGAGAAATCCCCTAGGGCTGAGTAGTGAATTTCCTGAATCGTTTCAATTTCGATTCATAAGGATTAGATTCACAATTCAATTCAGAATCTTTTTAAATGTACTTCGAATTATGTACTCAAGTCAATCAGTACTTTGTATTCTTACTCAAATGGTTACTTCAAATTGTTCTGATGGCGAGGCAGACCGTTAAAGGCTGCCAGAATGCACAGCTGTTGCATGGCGTTGTTAACCGCAAAATGACGTTAAACATAGGTCTACCATTGAAGTTCAGTCACCATCTTTTCTTATCTCTATACTTCATGATTTAATGTTGTCAAATCTATAATGCAACAGTTTCCCCCCTGCCCCCGCATTTGTATTTTGGTAAAGTTTTTGTGAAGTTTTTGATCTGTCATCAGTAATCTGACTAACTATCCCCTCAGACTCGGACTCACTCTCACTCTATCCCTTGGCCAAAATATTTAAAATAGAATGAGTTCAAGAGAAGACTGGGCGTTGACCTGGATAGAGTATTATTAACAGATATTATTAAGAACAGGAGCCTCCCGCAGGGCTCCGATGCCACAATAGTAGGAGTTTATTACTGTGTCTCAAATGGCACACTTGGGTCAGTGCACCTCACTATATAGTGCACTATATTTCAGTGCACTGACTTTTTGGTGCACTTTGTTGCAGTTTAGTAGTAGAGGTGGGGGAAATTTCCAATTATTAGAACGGTGTGTGTTGCTTTTTCATAAAGTTGATTTTTGATCAAGTTATTTTTTGGGCGTCCGTGCCGTTAATTCCCTTTTGAGACAGATAGTGATAGGATTAGCTTGGAAACTGGAATGAAGTGTTCAAGTGTGACTTATCTTTCTTGGCTTAAGCACCATCTTCCTTTAAAAAAAAATAAATACTGGCTTCATTTTGAAAGTGGGATGCGAGAGATCAAGGTTTCACATTGCAGAAAGGTGGGTGAAAGGAGAACTTGGCACCATACGTGTGCTGGGTGGGTGTCTTACCGACTGCGCCTCAAAGCCATTTTAATCGCCCTGTTCTATTTTTTTTTTCTTTGACCAGACTCGCCAGACGATGAACTACGTGGGCCAGTTGGCGGGCCAAGTGCTGGTGCAGGTCAAGGAGTTGTACCGCGGCCTGAACCCCGCCACGCTGTCGGGATGCATCGACGTCATCGTGGTCCGTCATCCCGACGGCTCGCTGCACTGCTCGCCCTTCCACGTCCGCTTCGGAAAGATGGGGGTGCTGCACTCCCGCGAAAAACTGGTGAGTGGCCGTGGAGGCTCTCTCTGATTACTGACGATTATTATCTGCGCTGGGGCTGCGCCGGGGAAGCAGGTTATGTTTTTGGTTGCGTTTGTTTGTCTGTCTGTCTGTCACCAGGATAACTGAAGAAGTTGTGGACAGATGGAATTTTGTAGAGTTGCTGGAAATGACAAACGGAAGACGTGATTAAATTTTTGTGCATTTCTGTAGCCTACAACTAAGTAAATTAATCACAAACCTACCGATAGATCACTGGGCGCCTACCACGGTCGTTGACCAGATTTACGGGTTGCGGTGGCTGGGGCCACTGGGAAATGTAGTTGGCTTGTGCTGAGCATGTTCAATCGCAATCCTGCTACTCTGTGAGCACTTAAAAACATAATACTCTGTGACAAATTAGTCACCTGCTCAGAAACTCGGGCAGTATGAATAATGAAAATGGTTGTTCCAAATAATTGATGTAGCAGGTTTTTTCCCCCGCTAAACTGTAATGTAAATGTTAAATTATTAAAATGCATATTTATTATATTATTTGTAACAGGTTTTTTCTCCCGCTAAACCGTTATGTAAATGTTAAATTATTAAAATGCATATTTATTATATTATTTGTAACAGGTTTTTTTCTCCCGCTAAACCGTTATGTAAATGTTAAATTATTAAAATGTATATTTATTATATTATTTGTAACAGGTTTTTTCTCCCGCTAAACCGCTATGTAAATGTTAAATTATCAAAATGTATATTTATTATATTATTTGTAACAGGTTTTTCTCCCGCTAAACCGTTATGTAAATGTTAAATTATTAAAATGAATATTTATTTAAGATGTCACGTAAGCGCCATGCAACACATCTAACCAAGTCGAATCAAAATATTCCCACGTCCAGCCAATGATATGCGACAGCAATAAAATAAAAATCTCGAACAAAATAAAATCTCGATTTGTGTCTTTGAAATCTCGATTTTCGATTTGTTTCCGTTTTCTTTGAAGACAAAATAAGGACAAAATATGTTGAAACTAGAAGTTTCATATTTCAAACTTTGCAAATGGTGTCCATATTTTAAATTAAGTAGAGACACACCTCACCCTTTGGCCTAGGATTAATACAATTATCATTTTATGTACATTTTATTCACCCATATAACTTGAAAACAGAGCAGTAAAATCATTATTATCAATGTTAAAAAGGAAATCTGATTTGATGATTTCAATTTTTCCAAAATCCTCTGGACAAAATAATCCAATTTTGATTTCAAAACGATTCTTTTACACGGCCCTAGCGATGGCGTGAATTAATATCACCGGCTCTGGTGTTTAATTCACTAGTGACTGCAGCACTGCACTATAACTCACTCCACTATGTAGTGAATAGGGGATTAGATGTCACGGTACACCACTGTTTCAAATCCAACACCTCCACTTTGCACCTACAGGAATTTACATTGTTTACCTTTAGCATGTTGCGCTACCAGCTCTGCATGCCGCCAGCGAATGGACTACACACAGCCTCCAACGGTGGATATGACATGTGCACTATTTTTTTAAATTTCAGTGCATAGAGGGGGCGCGCGGTGGCGGAGCGGTTAGAGAGCGCCCCCCCCCCCCAAGGTCGAGCAGGTTCAAATCCCCTGTCTGGCTTTTCGGCCACGTCTCCTCCCGACTCTTCATCCCAGTTTCCGATTTAATCCTGTTACTATCTTTCTCAATAACAAATGAAAAATGGCGCTTGTGCCCCCCCAAAAAATCAGTGCATGGGAAAGTTGCGCCGATAATGCCCTAAAATTGGCCACAAACACAGTGCGCGACCAATGCACACTTGCCGCACTAAATGGCCACCATGCTTCCTACGTAGCAGAATTGGAATGACGTTGACTTCGCGGACAAGCGCACACTCGCGCCATATAGGCTAAGGTGTTGTAGTTGTATTTGTAGTCCTACCTCCGCTGGTAGCGTGCCATGCCGAAGCGGCATGGCGATGGCATCATATCCGGTAACTGAACATGTAGGTGTTTGGTTCAGTGTGTCGCAGTTCAGTACCGTCTCGGAATCAAACGCCTACTGAACCACAAAGTCAGCACACTGAGATATATGCTGTGTCCGAAGTCGCTCCCTACCCCCCATATAGTGCACTATATGGGGCTCACTGCATTTTGTAGGGGTGTCCGAATTCTCCATGTACCCTAAATAGTGCACTGAAAGTATCCCACA
This sequence comes from Bregmaceros cantori, assembly GCA_900302395.1. Classification (NCBI taxonomy): domain Eukaryota; kingdom Metazoa; phylum Chordata; class Actinopteri; order Gadiformes; family Bregmacerotidae; genus Bregmaceros; species Bregmaceros cantori. The sequence goes on from OMKY01014133.1 coordinate 10,063, forward strand.
ATGCACCGCAAGAAGTAGTGAGCATCGGATGTACCCTAGATGAAGCAATATAACCCATAATGCATTGCGAGACGTTTTAAAAAAATGACCTAAAGTTTTAAAAAATGGCATGGCGGGAGTAAATAGCGACTGACCGCGGCAAAACGTGATTGTTGAATTTGATAATTATATTTTTTATAATTATATTTTATAATAATTTTGATGGCGCCAACTCTAGTGTCCGAAATCTCGGCTGGTGCTGTTGAGTGCACTATAAGTGAGTGCACTATATGGGGGGTAGGGAGTAGGGGATAGGGAGCAATTTCGGACACAGCCATAGTATATACTCAAGTATATACTGACGAAGTGTACCATTTGAGACACAGCCATAGTCTCGTGACCAGAGATGGCAAAAGTATCTGGATTTCTTACTTGATTAAGAGTAAAATACATTTGTAGGAAAACAACTAGAGTAAGACTACAAAGTACTGATCCAAATATCTACTCAAGTAAAGTAAAAAGTACAGGCTGAGAAATGTACTCAAAAGTATTTTTTGAAAGTATAAAGTACAAAACCTAAATTTGCCTTGCAGTACCTAAATCTATACCCTAAACCTAAATCTGCTACTGTACTGGGCATTACCGAGTACCGCCCCCTACTGACTCATTCACGCTATACATGTAGTCCTAAAATGTTGCAGAAAAAAAAAAGTAACGACCCTGTTTTGGGAAAAGTACGGAGTAGAAGTACTGATATTTTTGTTAAAAATCTACTTAAGTACAGTACTTAAGTATTTGTACTTTGTTACTTGCCATCTCTGCTTGTGACTGTCACTCCCACCCCCCTCTCTCTCCCCCACGTTCCTCCAGCATTGCATGTCTACGAGAGGATCCGCTTCCTCAGTACATATGTAAACACATTTAGCAGAGCTGACGGAGCGACCACATAGTCTCCTGTTGCTGCCGGTCACATGTGTACATGTATGTGTACAAGGGCTGCGACTAATCGATTATACAATTAATCGACAACTAATCTAATAATCGATAATCGGCAAAGAATTGAGTCATTGTTATTAATGGCAGTTTTGTGTTGATACTCCCCATTTATTGACATAATATACGAAAATATGAAACGTTAAATGAGCATAATTGATTTAAAAAACATGAATAAAGCCATGAAAATATTAAGGTGTAAATTAAATGTAATGAGTTAGTGTCAGAGGAACTAACTTAATCTCATACATATGTTGGTAAAGAATGAATCAAATTTGAGTAGATTTCAAATTGAAAAAGTTCGCGTAATTGTTGCTCGCTGTGAGAATTTGGGTTATTTTTTAAGGAAAACTTATCCAAACGATTAGTCGATTAATAGTTTCAATAATCGGTAACTAATCGACTATTGAAATAATCATTATTTGCAGCCCTAATGTGTAGCTGCTTGTGCTAGGTCTGGAACAAGTAGTTGTTATTCTTTGGGTGCAAGCACCGTTTTTCATTCTTTTATTGAGAGAGATGGACTATGGATGGATGGAGTATGGATGGATTTTTTCTATATTGACCCGCGTTTGAGTCGGTTTACCAGACCACAGTCAAAGTGCATCGGTTTGTCCTGGAGTCATTGGCAGTCAGCAAAGAAATTCAAGTTCAGTTTTTCAGTTGCGTTGCTCTCCATTGGTTAGTTTATTATATTATCGATGTTACGATATGACAAATCTGTGATATCTGTTGGTAAGGACGATGCCAAATAGAATACCGTACGTATAGTATGCATGCCTTTTAAAGATGTTGTGGCGTGCGCCGCAGATCGTGAACTCGAACTAAACTTGCTTCGCACCACCACCAGCACCGCACCTCTTTCTCGTTAGTTGGTTCTAGCCTTCTCTACTGATGCATCACCTTGTCTAGCATCAGGGAAGAGGTTTACCCTGTAAAACCAGTAGAGGTGCACCGATCCGATCCTCAGATCGGGAATCGGAGGCCGATCAGACTTTTTTTCAAGGATCGGGACTCGTGATTTTGTACCGATCCTGATTGGCGAACGGTAAATGAGCCGGGGAGCATGCCAAATGACTTTTGAAATTGACAATTGTGCCAAATAGTTTGGGTACTACCAATTTTTGGAGGATCAGAACTCTGTATCGGGACTCGGTATTGGTGATCGGGACTCTGTATCAGGACTCGCTACCGGAGATCGGCCGATCCTTAAAATCAAAGGATCGGGATCGGATTGGTAGCAAAAAATGTGATCGGTGCACCCCTAAAAACTAGTCATGTAGTCTCTCAGCCATCCTCTCGCATCTTCTCAGGTGGACATCGAAATCAACGGAGAATCGGTGGACCTTCACATGAAGCTGGGGGAGAACGGAGAGGCCTTCTTTGTCCGAGAGACGCATGACAATGAGGTACTTTACCCCATCCGCTCTGTTTTACTAACCACGCTCATTCACAGTTGTCTGATCTGCACGGCACGCAACAAGTCTGATCGTCTGAACTTGTGCCCAACATGCAAACATAGTTAGTATGCTTGCTGCAACGATTAGTCGATTAATCGCTGACTAATCAATTATAAAATTAATCGCCAATTAATTCACTAATCGATAATCGCCAAGGAATTTAATCACTGTTATTGTCGGCAGTTTTGAATTGACATTATTAGGCCATGTAAATGTGATATTAATTATGAATATGTGAAAACAGTCTAACATTTTGGTAAATTTGTTGTTTAGGAAGAACCAAATTTGACAATGTGTCAAATTGACAAGATTAAGCTCTTGTAATTGTTGCTTGCTGTGAATATTTTTGATATTTCTTGAAGAAAAAAAATATCTAACCGATTAATCGCCTAATCGTTTGCATAATCGGCAACTATTCGACTATTGAAATAATCGTTAGTTGCAGCCCTAATACTTAAACACCAACTTACCGATAGATCGCTGGGCACTTAGCGACTTCCGGGTTGCCGTGGCCGCTGGGAAATGTAGTTGGCATGTTCGCCGGTGGCGTCAATCGCAATCGTGCTACTCTAGTACTTTTTTTTTGTTTGTATACTAGAGCTGCAACTGATTAATCGATTAATCGATTAATCGATTATTGAATTAATCGGCAACTAATTCGATAATCGATTAATCGTTTCGTTGTTTGGTCACTCCTCTGCTTAAATGTGTTGGATATGTTGTTCAACATTTGCAATATCAACAATGTTTCAGGTTAATGATCACTAGAATTGTATGCACTGCAGTAGCTCAGTCTGTTAAGAGTAAGTAAACTGCAATGCACACAAATGCCATATGTGTGGCACGCCGAATCGTTGTCAATCAAGACATTTGTTCCGAAAATACAAATGTCCTGATAAAAAAACAACAGATTAATCATCAAAAAAGATGGCCGATTAATCAATTATCAAAATGATTGTTAGTTGCAGCTCCACTGTATACACTACGGCACAGGTTTGCAACCTCTGAGTGCTGCTAATTGATGGCAGAAGCTTTTAGTGGGAAAACTGAACTATTTGCTTGGCTCACATGCCCTGGTCACCATCTAGCATGTCCCATGTGTTGAAGGCTAGTGAAGCTAGTGGAACGTGAGCGCTGTCAGTTTAAAGTCCGGGTGAAGCCAGGACAAACATCTTGCTAAAGACATGTGGAATTTCTCCCATGGACACAGTCGTCCCTTGTCCAGTGGAGGTAGAGGAGGGAGTTTGTTGGTATAGAGAGGTGATGGGGGAGGGGAAGGGAGACTGACGGGAAATGGACAGACATGCATGGAGACAAGAAAGGGGCAGACGGGAAAGGGGCAGACGGGAAAGGGGCAGACGGGAAAGGGGCAGACGGGAAAGGGGCAGACGGGAAAGGGGCAGACGGCCAGACAGAAAAGGGACAGACAGCCTGGTAAGAGACAGACAGCCTGGTAAGAGACAGACAGCCTGGTAAGAGACAGAGAGACAGGCAGACGGATGGAATGTGAGTAATAAAATAAAGTCCAATTTCTTTGAAAAGCTAATTGTTGACGGAGCCCTTGTGCAACATGTTGCATGTGTTGTTGACAAACCAGTAGAGTCATTTAAGTGGAGTTAATGGTTGTTTTACTAGACCGCAGTCAAACTGCATCTGTTGGAGTCATTGACAGCCAGTACTGAAACTCAAGTTCAGTTTTTCAGTTGTGTTGCTCACCATCGGTTAGTTTTGGGCGATATTACGACATGATGAATCTGCGATGTCTGTTGGTAAAGGTGATGCCACGCGGGATTGGACACGGGATCGCTCCGTGCAGCTTGTTGTTGGGGCCGTGCGGCCGCTGGCGGCCAGCCCTGCGTGGCGCCCGACTGAGTCCGGCGTCCCTGGACGCTGCTCGTGCCTGGTGTGGGTGCGCGGGGTGGCGGCTCTGGTTGGGCGTCGTGTGGTGGTCGCGGGGCATTTACTTCCTCGTCTGGCCACAAGATGGCGCCCCAGATACATGGGGCTTGATGACTGACAGTGAAAGTGGAAGGAAATAGTCTCCCAGACATAGGCTATGCTAAAATATATAGAGAACGGAAAAAACGTTTTAACCGGTTTTGTGGATTTCATAATGTTCCATTCCTGTTCCGGAACAGTTGAAGAAATCCTTTTTCGTTTCCGTTTCCGCTCCTCAGAAAATTCCGTAATATTCTGTTCGTTTTCGGTTTTTGTTCCTTGAACCGGTTCGGAGGCCTACCGAAGGCTATGTTTGAATTTCTTAGCAACAGCAATAGCGCAGCGCTGGCACACAGACACACGGGCACACATACACTTCGCGATATTGCCAATTTGCCACACACGTAGCGCTCCCTACCTAGCGCTCTCCTACAGGAGGTGTGGTGGGGCAGAGTTGGGTGTAATCCGTTATAATAACGGACGGATTACTAACTGATTACTTTTTTAGCAACTTTGTAATCTAACACGTTAGTTCCCCTTGACTGGCTATAACGTCCAAGTTATTTTTTTTCTAAAGAGATACGTTACTTGTTACTATGGCTTCATTGGGTAAATCGCGCTCCCTGGTTGGCTCGCGCGCCCTGCGCTGGCTGCTGGGCAAAGTGGATTTTTTTTATCGTCCCGCGGGTGTCCCGAGGCCAAAAATTGTTCGTCCCCATGTTAATTAATTGCGTCCCCGGGACAACGGGTCGTCGTTAATTTTTATCCCTGGTTTGATCTCCACTCCCAAACTGTTCCACATCCTCACTCCACATATTGGGATCGAAAATGTTCGTAATGTTGTGGTTAAAAAAAAAGGTTGTTGTTATTGTACGACGACTCGACTTATTGAATGTTGTGACAGGCGTAGCAGCAGTTCAGTCTTCACAGGGCTGGCTCCATTGTAACCTCTGCTCACTCGCAGTCTTTGGAGCCTGTTGAGGACGGCGCGGAGAATGCAGCAGTGGAGAAAAGCGCTGCGTGCGTCTGAGCCAAGTGGGTCAGAAGTAAAGACGTTTAGCGAATCTCAAGACCGCAGGCTGCGTTGTTCACAAGACATGACTCTACATGCAGCTCCTGAGGGGACCGGAGGGGGGCAGGCTGACGGAGGTTGTTTATACATTACGGCTGCAACTGGCAATAATTAATAGTCGTCGCATTGCTTTCGCAATAAGTTGTTTAAATAATAATACGAATAAATAAATATATAAATAAAAAGCATTCCTTCATGTTAACGCAATAACTTCTGAACGCATGGATCTGTCCCAGATTCAGTGTGTCAATGCTCTTGGGCAGGGTTATTCAACTACTTTGCTCAGGCGGCCACATTGTCAGAAACCCAATGGGCCAGGGGCCAGAGCAGATGCCAGATTGCCCCCCCCCCTCCCCTTCAGTAACCGGCCTATTTGTACAACTTGACACGACACAAAACCAAATTTTCATAACTTTTATTTAAAGTAGCATAATTTCCATTTAAAGGGCTTAAATTCTATGCAACAATGGTGCTTTCTTCCCACTAACTTAACACCAAATTCCCACTGACCTCCTTGGCGGAGGTAATACGCTGGGAAAAGAGGAGTTTAGAAAACAGTAGGTGAGGGGCAGAGGAGATGCTTCTCCCCTGGGGGCTGCGTCACGTTCTGTGGCACATCGAGCTGAGCGCAGGCTGCTCTGGTTGCAGCGGAGATTGGGTTTAGCCGTTATACCCTCTGTGCCTGGCTGGGGCAGTGGACTCGCATTACAAGCTCGCTCACGTTCTAACCCTTCGCTGTCTCTCTCTCACACTCTGTCTCTCTCTCGCTCTCTCACTCTTTCTCTCACTCTCACACGCTGTCTCTTCCCATCTCTGTCTCTCACTCTTTCTCTCACTCTTGCACTCTGTCTCTCACTCTCTTTCTCTCACTCTCACACGCTGTTTCTCCCCCTCACTCTGTCGCTCCCTCCCTCTCTGTCTCTCTCTAACTCTGTCATTCTCTGTCGGTCTATCTCTCTCATTTTGTCTCTCTCTCTCTCTCTCTCTCTCTCTCTCTCTCTCTCTCTCTCTCTCTCTGTCTCTGTCTCTATCGCTGATTCTCTCACTCTCACCCTCTGTCTCTCCCCCTCTCACACTCTCTCTCCATCACTCCCGATCACTGTTGTCTCTCCCTCCCTCTCTGTCTCTCTCTCTCTAACTCTGTCCTTCTCTCTCGGCCTCTCCCTCTCATTCTGTCGCTCTCTCACTCTGTCTCTTGGTCTCTATCACTGATTCTCTCACTCGCATTCTCTCCATCACTCTCTCCCTGTCACTGTCTCTTTCTGGCTCATTCTCACACTGTCTCTTCTCCCTCTCCCTTTCTCTCTGTCCATGCCCTTCATAAATATTACAATTCCCTCGTCTTCTCTCCTGTCATTGATTGTGCGTCAATCTATTTATGTTGTTATTTTTTTGCTTCGCTCTATGTATGTATTGTTTGTGCTGTTAGTCTTGTTGGTGTATTCCTTACTGGAGTGCTGAGCTGCAACCGATTAATCGATTAATCGATGATAATTGATTATTGAAATAATCGCCAATTAATTTAATAATCGATTAATCGGCAGTGATTAATTGTTTCATGGTTTGGCCCATTCTTTGCTCAAAAGTGTTGCATATATGTTGTTCGCAATGCAGTTTTTCTAGTGTCAAGGCCCTAATACAATAAAGACAACATGCCAACATGAAACATGAAAGCCCAATATGTTATAATTTAGCATGAAAGAGTAGGCTCTTTCATGCTATTGAACAGCAAAAAGTTTGTAATATTAACATAGCAAACTTTTAATAATGTTTCATAATCATAATTGATTCTAATAATCGCTCTGATTTTAAAGAAAAAATGAACCGATTAACTATTAATCGGCAGTAAAAATGGCTGATTAATCGATTATCAAAATAATCGTTAGTTGCAGCCTTATTGGAGTGTTGAAATAACTGGTTGTGGTCGGTGAGCCAGAATGC
>OMKY01014434.1:1962-15720 GCA_900302395.1 Bregmaceros cantori
ACATTAGTACTCCAGCGCTTCCTCTTGCTGTACATCTTCGGTGCCAAACCATGTCTCTCATTTTAATGACAAATCACTTGACTGTGTGTGTGTGTGTGTGTGGGTGTGTGTGTGTGGGTGTGCGCGCATGTGCTCTTGTATTTGTATGTGGTTATGGTTGTTTTAATGGGTTGGGAAGGTTGGGGATTGAGTGTTCCTTTTGTTCTTGTTGTTTTGCTTTGTTTGTTGCTGTAAAGCACTTTGAATTGCTCTGCATGAAAAGTGCTATATAAATAAAGTTTGATTTGATTTGATTTGATTTGAACAAGGAGAAAAGATGTCCGTGAGGGTGCTGCACGCTATAACGATGACCTCCACCATACTGCAGAAAACAAGCGCAGACTCAGAAAGGAGGGAGGATCCCAAAACAGGCCCAACCCAAATCCACCACTTTCACCTGCCCACACTGTACAAGAATAATTGGGTCCAGGATCGGCCTCCACGCTCATCTGAAGACCCACAAGGACCAAGACTGAGGACAGTCCTACTCGACTATGATGATGACGGGCACTGAACAGGTTCACGGTGAAGATAGCGCTCTAGAGCAGGATGACTGGGCATTTAGAGTAAACGCAACTACAGAGTGAAATGAACATCCTTATAATTGTGCTTCTGGGAACAGTCACTGCAATCTGATAATTACCGTATTTTCCAGACCATTGAGTGCACCTCTCTAAAAGCTGCACCCCCGTCATTTTTAAGAAAACATGGAAAAGTATTTATATAAGCCATACTGGCCTAAAAGCCACAGCCATCTACTGAACTGAATATTTAGTTTAACTGAACAGAACAGTAATGATAAGATTCCGAATGTGTCAAAACATCAGCGCCTTTGGCAAAACATAAGTTGTTATTGATTGCTTTACTCCTCGTCACTGAACCCATCAAACTCCTCTTCCTCAGTGTCGGAGTGGAAAAGTCAGAAAAGCTTTGCTATATACCGCTTCTGTGGGGATTTCAGTGGTGTTCTCCGAGAGAGAGACACTCACGTTCCCTCGTGCAAGTCCAGCCTTTTGTAACCCATTGGTGATGGCAGGTGTCAGAGAAGGGGTTAGGATTAGGAGTTAACCCCTACTGTCACTAAACGACTACTGTGACTAAACGCCCCATAACTTTTCTGAACATAGAGATTTTGGAACCTAGGGTCAGGGCTTGAAAACGAAATTATTTTTAAAACGTTATACCTTATATTGTGCAATGTTAGATATGGTGTATACAGAATATATTTGGTGATATATTTGGTGGACTTTGAAACTTCAGTGTAACTGTATTATCGTGAAACCGGGTTTAAAACACCATTTCATTCACTTCCTCGTCTGTCCACAAGATGGAGCCCCAGATGCATGGGGCTTGACGACTGACAGTGAAAGTTGTTAGGAAATAGTCTTCCAGACACAGGATATGTTAAAATATATAGAGTACAAAAAAACCTTTTAAACCGGTTTTGTGGATTTTATTTATTTTTTTTTGTTATTTTTTCGGCCTCAGCGCCGTTTTTCCATCTTTATTGGATAGGATTAGTCGGAAACTGGGTTGACGAGATCGGGGGGGTAGACATTGCAGACAAGTCGACGAGCGTAGTCAAAGTTGCGACACTGCGGACGCTGCGGTAGACGCAGCGCCACTAACATGAATGGGGTCACGTTAGGGGCGGTGTCCATAACCACTCGGCCAACGCAGACCCGGTTTTGTGGATTTTATAATGTTTCTGTTCCGGAACAGTTGAAGAAACATTTTTTCATTTCCCTTTCTGCTGCCAGAAAAATTCCGCAAAATTCTGTTAGTTTTCGGTCTTCGTTTTTGTTCCTTGAACCGGTTCAGAGCCCTGCATAGGGAACAAACCGCTGAAAAAGGGCACTTTTCTTTAGATATTCAATATAATTCTTCCAGTAGTATGGTCAGTAGCCATAAAAAGAAGAAACGCAGCAAAAGACTGCAAGGGAGAAGAACTGGGTAGTGTGTTCACTTTAGCAAAACTTTTTTTATGCACGATACAGAAATGATATCAACACCTGATACTCAACAATAAATTGCCATGGGCTCGTTCTAGGAGGTTGAGAAATGCAGCCAGAGAGTAAACCAATATGACATATTTCACAAGGAGGGGGATGGAGGTGAGGTGTGTGTGGGGTGGGGTATCCCGGGGGGTAGCACTGGAAACTCAGGGCCCTGACGGAGTGCTGAATGTGTCAGATGGATTTGCATGATAGCCTTGACAACGTGGCCACGTTGAGACACAGCGGGCCCCGCTAACGTGTCGCTGCGGAAGGATTGCAAAATGTGAGTCGATGAGATCAGAATTATCAGCGAGGCGCCGCTCACCCCATGCTGGACGGTGGAAAGCACGATTGATGTGCAACACACGACATGAAGACTGTTGTGTTTTGATGCATTTATATATTTTCTGAAATGACTTGATACAAAAGGCTGATGGACCATAGCCATCTCATGTCGTGTCATGTTTGCTGTGGGGATCGGTTATTTTTTTCCGGCGTCAGCACCGCTTTTCCACCTTTCTTATATTTTTAGTTATTTTTTGGGAGCAATCGCGGTTTTTCATTCTTTTGGGAGATAACAATAAGATTCGCTTGGACACTGGGATGAAGAGTCAGGGGGAGACATTGCAGAAAAGTCGGAGAGAGGCAATGCTCAACCTATGGTCTCGGTTGCGCGCTTTATACCCACTCTGCCACCGCCCCCACCCGTTTTTCCATTTTATTTACAATATTAGTTGGAAAAGGGTGTTGAAGAGATCGGGTGTAAACATCGCACTAAAGCCGGGGACTAGAACTCGTGGCACTGCAGGTACTGTGATCTAAACCACAGCACCAGTAGAATTAATGGGGGCTGTCTTTTAGTTCTTGTGTTTTCTGTGGACGACCCCCACGTCATGCCAATCATTTATAAGAGGATGATAATTATTATCCTATAAAGATCAGCCTTTTTAACTTTTATGTAATTTTCATGCACAATTGGATACAGACGCATGATGTCATTCCTATACTTCGGGACTTTAAACTTTGTGATTGGACTTGTCATCACCCAATTTAGGAAAATTAAAGGCTCAGATAAAGCAAAAAGACAAACGCGGCATTCCTAATTTTTGGAAACAATCATTGCCTTTCATTAAGTCAAACAATAAAGTTCTTCCATAACGACTTCTGTACCAGACTATAATGCCACTGGTTAAGTTTTGACTTTGATATTCTGAATGTAAAACATATTTCTTTTGATCATAGTACCACTATGGGTTTTATTGCAAAAAAAAAAAAAAGGTTGGATGCATTACCTCCAACTTACCGCTAGAGGGTGCTATACGCCTACTCTGGGTCTATATAAAGCGGCGGTGTATACCTCCTAGCGACCACTGTCAGCACTGCACCCGCATGTACTGAAGATTTTGTGACAAATCAGCACTTTCTAGCGATACCCACCCATGTTCTGGATGCTATAACTAAAGAAACAGGTAGGAACAAATGTTTTTTTTCTGATGATGAAGGAAAGTTTCGTTTCGTTGACAAGGTCAGAGAACGTGATGTTCTATGGGTCTTGAAAAAAACACATGTTGAAATAAACTGGCACTGGGACGTGCCGAATATCAATAGGGCTGACACTGGATTAGTTAAATATTTCCAACACCGGATAGTCAAAATGGAGATGTATTGTAGTGCTGTATGATCTTCCGAGGTTTGAAAACTTGCTCTACAGTGATGTAGATCTCCATTTGACATCTGGCTGGTATGGTGCTTTATCTTCCTTGCCACTAAGCCCTGTGTTTGTATTGTGACTGTCCACAGACTGGAGGGTGTCTGAAAAAAAGAAAAAAAGTGCTTGGCGACCAGTTACACTCCTAAAGCATCTGATTTTGGAGGGCTGGCAGGGGGGGGGGGGGGTGACGTACGGGCATCTGCAGCACTTTATTTCTCAATACACAGCTCATCATTCATTCCGGATCACAACCACCCACGCCCACTAACCAGAACCATAGACTGTGTTTGGTGCGAAAAGGCCACTTCATCCCAGTTGTTCTTGCCATGTCCACTGATATCTTTGATCTGACATTTGTATTTATTGTTTTCTGATAAGATGAACTTATCTCAGTTGGTGATGTGATTGTTTCTTTTGGATTGGTCTGATACAGTTGAGCACTGACGATACTTTCCTGTTTCTCTCACTTTGTGAATCATGCAGTCTTGCCATTCCTTTTGTTACTTTTTCCTGGCAATCCGAATGTGCGCATTTTGCTTGTGATGACAGCTTGCGTGCCTAGCCTCTTGACTACAGATCACTGCGGGATCCTGCGCCATGTGCCTGTGGAAATCCAGAAGTCGAGTCTGGGGGTTTTCTGTAAACTGTTTGCTGCCAACTTCTTTGTGATGGATGGATGTGTGGTCGGTTCAAGGAAGCCGCAAAAGCGCAAGGTCGCAGAAAAGCAGTGGCAAATTTTAGTGCATGTGTGTCTGAGCAGTGCGTCATGTGTAGTTCACTCAGTCACGGTTTAAAGATGATGCTGGGTGTCAGTATGAGGGCTGCACGAGGCTCGCCTAGTCGGCATTGGCATCTATGGGCCATATGTGTGGACTAGTGGAATTTACACAATGAGGCATGTGCCTAGTGCACTGGGCACATGCATATACCGTGTGGCCTTGACTTGGGCAGAGGTTGGTCAATCTCTTCCTGATTTGAAGCGGACACAGTATGGACACAGGAATGTAATAAAGGTTGGGTCTATGTACAGCGATATAGTCTATATACAAGACACATTGTGTGGATAGCTTGGTGTTTGGCAGAGTGGTGGGTAGACGAGTGTTGTGCAGCTTGCCTCATCCGGAGCTGGCTCTATGGCAGCAGGTTAGAAGCTATTCTTATGGCACATGTTTGTGGCCTTGGTGGACTGAAATCTCTTACCCGAGGAGAGTGGCGTGAACAAAAAAGTGTCCCAGACCATGCAGGGCTGCCAAGTCTCACTCTTTGAGTGTGAGAATCAGGGCAGTCTCACTCTCACACAACATTTCCTCGATCTCAAACACGGATCAACATTTTTAAAATAATAGTGCAAGGTCAAAGTGAAATCAACTATGCCTCCCCCCGTTAGGGGTTAGGGACATTGTTTAGGAGTAAATCTCACACCAGATGGAGTGAGAAACTTGGCAGCCGTGCGGATGGGAGTCCAAGGGGTCGCTTTCTGTCCATGGCACGTGTCTGACTCAGAACACACAAACAGCTCTCAAAGGAAGAGGCGCAATGTCATGCTATCATTAACACAGCAACAGAGCACCCTGCTAATAACTTCTGGGTGAGTGGGTGTCACACGGGAGGTTGGACAGACACAGGGAGGAGAGAAAGATAGAAGTAGATGAGGGAGGGAGAGAGAAAGAGAGAGAGGGAGCAAAGAAGAATATACATTTAAAACATTAACTCATTCAGTGCCAAAGTACACTACGGTCCACTGGATTCTGTAAGCGTGCGTGTATGCGTGCACGAGTGCACGACCGTGTCCAGCAGCAGATCATGCACACATGTGCGTTCACACGCGCCGATTTCCGTATGTCACAAGGTCCACCAGGAGGCGGAACGTAGCGACGCGCTCCACCTGAAGTGGCAGCGGGCTTCCTCGCCTGACGTCGCGATCTTGTTCGTCATTGTTTAACATATAGTGAAAAGTGGTACCGAGAAGGCTGCAGAGGGGACGTGTAGAAAGAGAAATAGAGGGAGAGAGAGGGGCAGCCTGTAACACGAGAGCAGATGTCCAGAGGTTGAGATAAGACGTCCCATGTCTCCTGTCTGAATCTCTATTTTAACCAAATCACCAACCCCAAGCGACCGCTAACTCTGTTAGTCTCTGGGCCGCTGTGGTCGCCGGTAACACAATAGGGACACGTTGTGTGGCACGTGGGCTGTCTTCTCTTTTAATAGCACCACCCGTTCAGCAGCCACCACCATATCACCACCATACCGCCACCCTAAGATCAATATCTGGCACGGACGCCATCCACCAGGGAGCATAGTCAATAAAAAATAATTTCCAGAATAACAAGCTCCTACTGTTACACCAATAACAGCGGCGGGTCATTTTAATTAAAAACAACAAATAACATTTTTGAAATCAGATAGTGGTTTGCCCTAATGTGGGCCACTGCCTACAATGGCTTCGACTCCTCCCTAAACTAATGAATGTCAGTGAAGCTATGGTAAAAGTAAACTATGGTAACGTGTCCAACATTAAATTCAACTGTTCAACACTACATTTCACTGTCCCATATTAGGAAGTTGCAAAAAATGGCCCACATTAGTGCAATCCAACCTAAATGCTAACCTTTGACCCATATTACTGGGGCCATGCCATATAACACATGTAATGTAATCCTTGTCCATACCATTTTTATGGCAACAGTATCTCCACTAAATTCTCCATGATCCAAACACAGCTACATGAATTACATTTTTCAAATGGGATCTGCGTCATAGAGACGAATTCTTACTATTCCCAAAATAAGGGAACATTTTCCAATCAAAATTCTTTGTTTTACTGTATTCTTTTTAAATATATGCACCTATCTGGTTCATGGTACACAATATGTAATATATAATTAATTGTTATTACATAAAGGACCTTTGTCCATTTTTTGACGATGTAAGTTTGCTATTCACTCACCCTGAGAAATGTGACTATTGCGAGGATTTGACAAAGACATTGCTAACCAGCCGTATATGGGGTGCCCCCCCATGTTCGTGTTGTCTGTATTAACAAGTAGGGTGGAGCCTAAGGTCGACCATTTTTTGCAACTTCCTAACAGTCAGTTTCCCAATGAGTGACAGTGAAATTGAGTGCTGAACAGTTGAACTTAATGTTTGATACATTACCGTAGTTTGCTTTTACCATAGTCTCACTGACATTCATTAGTTTAGGGAGGAGGCAGAACCAGATAAGGCATTGGCCCACATTAGGGCAATCCACCCTATTAACTCACGCAGAGTGTGAGTTCATGTTCGTGCGTTGTCCAGGAATTTGCTTTCTACTCATGTCAAATTGTGCTATTTTTAACATTACTCGTGATGAATTCCAATACCTTGGATGACATCAGACAGGGCATCCTCAGCAACACATCGGACAATGACCACTGCTTTGAACACAGGAAGCTTCTGTCGCAAGCTGCTTCTATACAATTGTCGGAATGCCGTAATATCAGTGTCACTCCCGAAGCACTACTGTCGAAAAGGATTTTTTTTAATGCCACTGGAGAGCCATTGTGGCATTGCAAGGGAGTGTCTCTTATTTTTCACAATGAAAAGCGGCAAGCCCAACCCCGGAATAGAATAATAATAAATGTGCAACCTTATGTTAGTGAACAATGGTGATTAAAATATGAGGTTGCCGAGGTGAGGTGACTCATTTTTAGCAGGGTTGGAGAGGTTTGTTTTTTTAAAGTAATCTCTTACAATTACAAATTATTCAATTAACATTGTAATCAGTATCGTAATGCCATTGCCAGATTTTAAAAGTAAAATCATGGTGTGATCCCCTACCCTTCCCGCATGTTTGCCCCCTACCCCAAACTTCTTTGCCCCCTGGATTAAGCCCAATGTTCCAAAATCCCTATGTTCAGAAAAGTTATGGGGCATTTAGTCATAGTAGTCGTTTAGACAGTAAGGTTAGGGATAAACCCCTAATATCACCCCTACCCTACCCTACCCAACCCTAAGCCCTGCCCCTAAGCCCCCACCTAACCCTTTCCCTAACCACTAACCCAACCCTAACCCCTAAATGACCCATAACTTTTCTGAACGGAAAATAGGGTTGACCCCTGCTCCCCTACTGCTAAACCTGCCCGAATAGGACACAAAAATAGCATTAAAGAAAGTAAAGTAATGGATTACATCCCATGACATGATTAAATTAAACAATCCAGTCAGCAATTTCAATTACTTTTTATTTTCCTTGACTCCTTGATTTTGACTTAGATAAGTAGCGGTGAGTTTTATTTCAGTCTTTTGGTGAGCACAATTTTAGCTGACTTTTAAATTTCCATTATTACCTGCACCACAGAAGGTGGTTATGCTTTTGGTCACGTTTTTTTTTTTTTTTTCGTCACCAGGATAACTACAAATGTTGGATGACATGGATGACATGGATCTGGATGACATTTTGTAGAGTTGTTGGAATTGACCAACAGAAGAAGTGATACCATTTTTGTGCATTTCTGTAGCCTATAAGTAACATAATCAATCTTAATCACCAACTTAGCAATAGATCGCTGGGTGTACTCTGTGAGCACTTGCATTGATGAGTTGCCACATACGACTAGCACTAAAATTACTATTATTTGTACCACTACAGCGCAGGTTTGCAATCCCTGAGTGCTTCTAGTTATATTCAGTGTTGTCAGTAGCGCGTTACAAAGTAGCGTGTTACTCACATTTTTGTAACTTTTCAAGTAACGAGTAATCTAACGGGCCACTACTTACCCATATAACCTGAGCTCAATGAAAATCCAGCGTCCACTTTAAAGTAACACGACCCGCGGTATCAATGTTTTATTCCATAACTTTTCCACCTCACTTTTTACCGAGTAAATGAAGCAACGCCATTGGTCCAGACGAACATGTGGAGCAAGTCTGAGCTCTGTTGTCGGAAGTCGGAGTGCTTAACGAGGCCGGGAGAGTTTACCAAGTTTGCCAGGGATATGTTAAAAATGATACAACAAGGAGGACACTGGCGGCCACCAATTAGGAGCGGCGTTGGCGCCAGTAGGAGCGGCGTGACGGCCCCGCCGTCTGGCTCGCTCTGCTGTCAGGTTAATCTAAACACAGCTCGAGGTATTCGATCTAACGCCAACCTGGCCACTACCACACACGTCACACGGACGCAGGGCGATACAAATTAATCATGGAATGTGAAAATAATGCATTGTCCGTGTGAAATACAGGCATTATTTTAATGATTGATCCCAAAACAATAATATTATTGAGGTCTTGCAATTTGAACAAAACATAGGCAGTCAAAGTCAAATGACATCAATTTATTGTGTTTTACAGTGTGTTCATTATGACCCACTTCCATTAAAGTGTACTGTATTGGCAAAGCTAGTTGTTGATTACTTTGTTCAAGATGGGTTCAATGAGTGTGCAGCACTCCTGTCAATCACTCATAGGCTTTACCTAGGGGAGAGTTCCAACCGTCCGAGGTGGGGCTCCGTTCGACACGCCAGACTTCTGCTTGCCCCCCAAAGAGGGGGCCCCGATTCTACTATTCCTGCTTTCTGCGCTGTGACCAGGTGAGCTTTGAATACATAGAGCGGGGGAGGGGCTTTGTGAGCTGTTAGACACACATGACATATGAGACACAGATGATCTTATGAGCGTGCTGTGTGTTAGCACAGTAGCAGCAGATAACAGGATTGTGATCCCTGAGAGCTTGGCCTACAGGTGACAGATTGAATAAAGTCAAATGGACATTTGGCCATGAGGCTCCATAAGCAACTTGTGCCTCTCTCTGCGCTCCCCCTCACGCCACCCCACTCTTCACAGACATCAGGTGATTCGATCGTCTATGATAACACATCACATCATGTTCACTAGGTGCAACAGCCAGATAGGGTCCTAATTTTAGTGCCAAGATAAAAAAAACAAAGTAATGGGCTGTGTCCGAAATCGCTCCCTATCCCCTACTCCCTACCCCCCATATAGTGCACTCAGTTATAGTGCACTCAACAGCAACGAGATTTCGGACACTAGAGTTGGCGGCGTCAAAATGATTATAAAATGTAATTACAAAAAAATATAATTATAAAATTCGACATTCATCACAAAAAGTCAGAAGTACATTTATAACTATTTGCCGTGGTCGGTCGCTATTGACTCCCGCCGCGGCATTTTTTTTTGAGTTTAGGTCATTTTTAAAACGTCTCGCAATGCATTGTGGGTTATATTGCTCCGTCTAGGGTACACCCGATGCTCACTACATTTCGCGGTGCATTGTGGGATACTTTCAGTGCACTATCTAGGGTACATGCAGAATTCGGACACCCCTACAAAATGGCGTGCACCACATATAGTGCACTATATGGGAGATAGGGAGCGATTTCGGACACAGCCATGGTATTACTCCCGTTCCACTACGTTGTCAAAATGGCATCCAAAGAGTGCACAGTGTCCATTATCCCACAATTCGTATTTTGACTGTTCGCAGTGCACCATCCAAAAGTGCCAAAAATAATTGTGACACACTTAATTTTGGCATAATTGGAAAAGTGCTCTGCACTCAAATGAAGTGCTGAAGTAGGCAAATTGAGGCAGACCCTGATTTTTTTTGTCCGGCTGTAGCCACATCTGGGCAGGTACATGGGCAGGTATCTAGCTAACTATCTATCTAGTGGGGAACATTCGCCCGAGGGTCGATTCGCCCCTAGTGCAGGGGCTCTGAACCTCTTCACCCCCAAGGACCCCTTTTCCAGGCTTAAAGTAACTCAGGCACCCCTTCATTTTAAGGGATATAGTCAAGAGATCGATAATATGGCAGTAACATTTGAGATTCTGTGGAAAAAAATGCATAGTATCACTTTAAAATGCTGGAAAAATGTGTTTCGCTTCGTACTAGAATGATGACTATTGAAACTCTGCAACTGACGTTTTATTTCTTGTTATTCGCTAACTGCACCCAGTTGGTAGAAGGCTGTATCATGATAAATCAAGTTTATCACGGCCAAAGTAAATGTATCATATTTAGACCTTTTGCGGACCCCCACTTTAAAACGGTAATTCCTCTTCAGACCCGCTGGGGTGTCGCCGTGGACTCCTAGGGGTCCCCTACCCCTGGTTAAGAATCTAGTATCTAGTTAAGAATAACTAGTAGAGAGTAATAGCGAGCACAGTTGGGTATCGTTACTTTTAACAGTAATCTCATTAAATAACTTGTTACTGATTTTAAAAAGTAATCCGTTACGTTAATGGATCACTGATTGAAGCATGTAACGAGTTAGATTACTTTCCATTATCGATAAAGTAAAACCCAATCAAGAATACGATTCATATCTGATTTACAATAAAATTCAAAAGTGCTCATGTATACACCGCCAAGGATCCGCTTCAAGTGGATCCGAATAAATTTTGAAGCGGGCTGGTGGGCGGCTGTGGGCTCCATGTGCAGTCTGCGGGCGATTGGATTGGACAGTGGATCGCACCGTGCCGCTTGTCGTTGGGGCCCTGAGGCCCGACCGAGGGCGCCGCCCCGTGCGACCCTGTGGCCGCTGCTCCGGTCAAGCGTTGCGTGGGGCTGGCCGCTGGTGGTCGCGGGGCTCCGGCGCCAGGCGGCTTGTGTGCGGACGTTGAGCGCGTGTGGAGCGGTCTCCTGTTTGGTCCAGTCGATCGTGTATTGTGCATGACCTTCGCATATTAGTCCCACCGGCGAGCAGCTCTGATGAATGCGAATGGCTTCAAGCATTATGCCAACAGCCGGCACCCCTCCCCGGGGGTGTATGCGTATGTGCTTTCAAAATGGGTAATATAGCCAAAGTAACGAGTATCGAGTAAAGTATCTCTTTAGAAAAAATATAACTTGGACGTTATAGCCAGTCAAGGGGAACTAACGCGTTAGATTACAAAGTTGCTAAAAAAGTAATCCGTTAGTAATCCGCCCGTTATTATGACGGATTACACCCAACTATGATAAAGAGACAAGAGAGACATGGATGGAAAAATAAGAATTGATAATGTGAAATAAAGAAATATTGGCATTAGGGGCGTCACTAGGCCCAATGTTATACCGGGGCACTACCGGGGCACAGATCATTAATGTAAGCACATAGCAATAAAAGAACACAGCAGACTTACGTCGCTCAAACCAATACTGGTAATAATCAAAAGCACATCTTTAAAACTCTCATATAAAGCACGACCAAATCGGCCTGACAAAACTGCCCTCAAAGGATTGGCAGTATGAAAAAGAAGCAGAGGCAGACAAATAACATATCCTAAAATATTCATGGATCCATCTAAAAGAACAATGTTGTCTGAGTCAAATTTAAATTAAAATAATAATACAGTACACTGTCACCCACTACTACATTCTGTGCCAGAATTAAATAATAATATACCCTCTTAACTCACTGACTCCCAAGTCACGTAAAAATATATTTTCACTCCCTATCCGTTGACTCCCAAAACGAGAGAGATACTTATAAAGCGCGACTGGCTCAGTTCTCCGAAAAGCCGCGATATCTCCTCTTCAACGTGAGACTAGGTGATTTTTTGCAGACACCTGACTTGGTTTAGCGCAACGATGGTGATGGAGAAACCTAGAGACACACAGTTTTCCAGCGACTTACAGATTCAAGTCTGGCCTTTCAAATGAGCCATTGCATGTTTCAGTTGCCCTGTCAGATAATATGCTGTGACCCTACAAAAAACGTCAAAAATGGTCAAAATGTCTGGGATGATTCCAAAAAAGGGCTGGTATTCATTGAGTTAAAATGTTTTTTTTTAAATTATTTAATAAATAAATGAATAAATACATTGCAGTGACGAAAAAGGGTGTGGTGACACGGGTGACTGGCATAAGGAATGAGGGAAACACAAAGGAAAGTGGAACCAGTAAGATGAGACAAAGGAAGGAGGGGAGGAAAAGGAGAGAGGAAAAGAGTTGATTTGGTGACGTGGTGCCAGGCGCTCTGGCTCCAACAACATGCTCCCCCTGCTGGTGTTAATTAGAACAGGGACCAATCAATGAGGCTAAACATTGACAGAGACGGGAGGGATTTCATTAGCGTCCGCAACTCCTAACGTTTCCCTAGCAACCAGAGGAGTGGCCTCTGACCCACCGTGCTCTCCCACTACCACCCTACGCTTTCTCTTTCTCCAGCCAAGTATGGAAACTCCAGCCAAAAGTTCATCCAAGGTGGAGAGAGGAACAAAGGTGGACAAAAACAAGTCAAATTCACCAAGAGTGAGTCTGTCCATTGACAGAAAACTCCCAATTTAGAACCACTGATATCATGCAATATCATGAATTTAACAGAGGAATTATATGGCAAAAAACATCTCAGCAACAGTAAATCCCCTTATTCCGACATTTATTTTGTCATAATATTGAAAAATCCAATTCTTACAAAAATTGCCTTGACTTGCGTAACATTAGTAGACACCTTCTAACAATTGAACATTGTCTGAACATTGTTGGAAATTATAACTACTGTGTGTGTGTATGTGTGTGTGTGTGTGTGTGTCTACATGCGTGACACCATTCAGGGCAATAATGCAAAGTGTCATCAAAGTTTACTTTCTCTTTCTTGTTTATTGTATGTTCTGCTGGTATTGTCAGGAGCCGCTCGTCCACGGGCGGCACCCAGGCGCCGGGTTCGTCCACGGACCGCACAAGGAGCGCAGCTGGAGCGCATCGAGCTCGTCTCCGGAGCGGCTCGCTGATTGGCGTTCCTCCCCTTCATAAGGGGACGTCGGGCGTCGGCTCGACGCAGCGTCAAAGTTCCACTTAGGTTAGTTTCTAAGTAGACAAGTTTATGTGTTCAGTTAGTTAGTGTGTGTACCCAGTCGTCTCCTGCTTACCTGATTAGCCGTTAGCCAGTTAGCCGTCTGGTAACCTGAGGCTGTCTACTACTGCAGGACGATCTCTCCCCTCAAGATCGGTCCGTCTGGATTACGAGCCCGGCAACTTGAGATGAGTACTTCTCACCAGACTCTTTGTATTTAGAATTTATTACCTGTGTC
>OMKY01014469.1:517-12542 GCA_900302395.1 Bregmaceros cantori
CAAAATATATTTGTTGGACTTTCAAACTTCAGTGCAACTGTATTAATGTGAAAACCGTGTTTAAAAAGGCATCATATTCGCTTCCTCGTCTGTCCCAGATCCATGGGGCTTGATAACTGACTGTGAAAGTGGACGGAAATAGTTAAAGAGAACAGAAAAAAAAAATGTTTTTAACCGGTTTTGTGAATTTCATAATGTTCCGTTTCTGTTCCGGAACAGTTGAAGAAATCTTTTTTCGTTTCCGTTTCCGCTCTTTGAAAAATTCAGTAAATTTCTGTTCATTTTCGTCACAGAATCATACTTAATCACCAACTTACCAATAGGCCGCCGGGCTTACAGCGGTCCCATGGGGCCACAGGGAAATGTAGTTGGCTGGCGAGATTACGCTACTCGAGCACTTGCATTGATAATGGTTTGCCACACATACTACTAGCACTAAAAGTACAATTTCTTTCGTAACACTACGGTGCAGGTTTGCAATTTCTCAGTGCTTCTAGTTGTTTATTGAAATCAAAATGACGATCGTACTGAACTTGTTGTACGTGACAACCCTACTAGCTCTCACACAACTTGTACTCCACGCCTCTCCCCCACTCTCTCGTACACTTTTTAAACAATGGGGTTCGATCGAGCGCTGGAACCATTGCGGGACACATTACTCTAACTCACCCTCTTTCTCTCTCTCTCTCCCTCTCTCCCTTCCTTCCCCCCTCTCTCCATACACGACACTGGTGGATGTGGTTGGTATGAGAACCATGGGAGATGGACACTGCTCAGCTGAGTACTTTTAGACCCTGTGAATGAGTTGTGGCTTTGCTTGCAGTTGCTTGTTTGGGACACCGTGCCATGGCAGAGGACACGCCGATCCAGTGTGTCATCTCACTGGGTGGAAAAAGTGTATATTTTAATGGTATTTATTTATAACGACATTCTTCTGTACACCTGGTCTCTGCCTCAGCCCCCACCGTGGTCGACCACAGCATGCCGGACGCATGCTCAAAGTTGTTTTTGTTTTCTTTTTTCTGAATCGCTTTCTTTTCTTCTTTTGTTCTCTTTCTGTTGTTCTATGCCACTTTATTTTTGTGCTATTTATTTTCCTTATTCTTTCTTCATTCCTCTGTTCATATTTGTTTTTTTGAATTATGTGACAATAGTAAAAGTGTTTGAAAGAACTTTGCCTGTCTTGTTTTCAGTATAGTGGGTGGCCATTTATAAACTCAATTCTAAATAAACTCAACAGATTTTTATGTAGCACCAAAATTGCAGCCGAAGCTGCCTCAAGGCGCTTCACAAGTGATTTGGTTTTTAGATTTTGATTTAAGAAATATAGCTGCTGTTTACCTAACTACCTTTCAACCTTGATTGCCCAGTTAAGGACAGTTGTTGGGATTGGTTACACGGAGGACTGGGAAGAAGAGAGAAGAAAGAGGAGATCGAGACTTTCAATCAGGGCTTGCAAACAAAATTATTTTTCAAACGTTCCGTTCTGAATGGTTCAGACAGGCCTATCTTTAACGTTTTCGTTCTCGGAACCGTTCCGCCACCAAATATCGGTCCTGAACCGGTTCGGAACGCAAACATTTTGTTCGCTCTTAAAGTTCCTAGTGAAATATTACATTTTTTATATAGTTTATACAAAAGATATTTCGTGGACTTTCAAACGTCAGTGCAACTGTATTAACGTGAAAACCGGGTTTAAAATGCCATTGCATTCGGTTCCTCGTCTGTCCACAAGATGGAGCCCCAGATGCTTGGGGCTTGATAACTGGCAGTGAAAGTGGACGGAAATAGTCTCCTAGACATAGGATATGTTAGAATATATAGAGAACAGAAAATAAAAACGTTTTAAACCGGTTTTGTGGATTTCATAATGTTCCGTTTCTGTTCCGGAACAGTTGAAGAAATCTTTTTCCGCTCCTCGTAAAATTCTGTAAATTTCCGTTCGTTTTGGTTTTCTTTTCCGTTCCTTGAACCGGTTCGGAGCCCTGCTTTCAATCAATCTCGATCTCGGCCTAGTTGAAAAACTACCTACAGTTTTTGATTAGTTGTTGTTAGTGTTAATTTGTTTTGATTGGTTACCAGAACTCCTTTAACGGGGGACTGGAAAAAAGAGGGGATTGAGATTTTCTATCTCAATCTCGGCCTAGTTGAGGAACTAACTACTGGTATTGATTACTTGTTGTTGATGTTAACCCTTGTTAATTGCAACAATAGGGCGCTTGTGCGGTGACGTCGCGTCCGGACGAACAGGCAGAGAGCGATATTTGCATAACATTGTCCATGTTTAAAAATGTTGTATTTTTGATTTATCCATGGTAATATGCTATCAAGTGAAGTGGTAAGTTATGCCACTTAACGGTACGTATACGTATACTTCACCGTACGTGATACCACCAAAATGTGTGCCGCTACCCCCACGTGCAACAGCCCTATTGGAAATTGGGCTGCCATGAGCATAGAAATACCTACTGTATATTGTATCATCCGCATTGGGGAAATTGTAGAAATGTCCATGTTACCACTTAATACAAATGTTGCCTTTCCAAAACTTAACCCACTGTTCTTTATGACATTTACCCTGCTGTTTTTTTTTTTCAAAACTTCATCCACTATTCACATATAAATGACCAGATTGTATTGGTAGACCAGATCAGCCCTTTAACATATCCAGTCAGTTTCAACCATAGACTATCTATTTCAACACAATATGGAATAACACTGTATACGTTTTTCTTTGAAAACTTAATTGGCTCTGTATTTTGTAAGATGTATTCTCTGTTATGAGGTAATTTACGTGAAATAAAACTGAGTAAACGTTCACTAAAACACTAATTAAATCACAGTGACTCTCTTTATCTCCATAGACATGACATGTTTATTATACATTATATGCTATAGTGTATTCACATTTCGACATTGAGTGACTAAATTGTATGCTAACTCTTCGAATATTAAGCATTATAATTGAACATAACATTAAAATGAATCAATGAAGTAGCGTTTACTAAATGATTTAATGTTGATGAAAAGTATAGGACGTTAAATAAACTGATCCTACAGCGCCATCTGTTGGCTCTCCCGAGTACCGTCGGGTGGTGCTGAAAAACAAGTTCTCAAAGGAAGTTCTAAAGTTACACAGAGGACATGACATAGACGCGGTGTTTGAGTTGATTTTTGAATGTGGAGTGTCTTTGAATGACACCCTTATAAAGTCGACAGGTAACCCCCCGTCAACTCATAACCGTTACCAAGAATTTTGTCGCCGCTTTAATGGCGCACACACGACGACTGCCCTGAACTGTTAAGTCAAACGACCAATCAGCACGCGGTGCACAAGTGAAAGACATACATCGGGTCCAGTCAGCACCGGGCTCGACGGACGACGAGCGAACACCAATTACCTTCGTCAACACACACTACCATGCGCCTAAACGCCGCCTCAAATCGCGCTGTTTCACGTAGATCACGAATGGGGAAATGCGATTTTTTTTTCCTTTGCACCGTTGACGCCGCGCTCAAACCACGTAGGTTCTATCCGGACAGCGACGGGTGAACTTGTCTACGCGAACAACAATAATAGTAATAATACTTTTTTTATTATTACGCACCTTTCATTGTAAAAACAATCTCAAGGTGCAACATAACACATGTTTTAACAAAGACACGTTGTAAAAATGAGCCAAATACTTGAAAACAATTAAAAACAGCTTAAGAAACTGTTGAAAGAAGGCTTTTTCAATGTATTTGTTGGTGCGCCGGCACCGTTTTTCATTCTTTATTGAGATAGATAGTCATGTGATTACACCGAAAAATGGGATGAAGAATCGGTGGGAGATATTGCAGAAAATCCGCAGAGGGGATTGGAACCCGCAGCGCTTCACCACTTTTTAAAAAGATGGGTTTTTTTAAAACAGTCAATGTGCTGTGGCACAGGGAGGAGTCATTTTGACGCGTGCTTGTTCGTTCAGACGCAAGCAATGTGTCCTTTCCTGTCGAGGAGCCTACGCAATGAACTTGCTTACGTCGCCGTGTGGACGTTGAATTGAAAACAGAAAGTGCCCATTAACGGTTTAACCGCAGCAGTCTCTGAGGCAAACGCTTCGGCATTATGTGTTTACATTGAGGCGAGGCGTCGTACTCGTACGCTTTTCTTTGCGGTTCATTTAAAACTCGCATCTTTCCAAGTGTTGTGCCTGTATGCGTCGCGGTTGTCGTTGCTGTTGAAAATGTGTTTGGAATTACTGGGAAACGTCCCACTGCGCTCAGTGAAGTCTCGCGGACTGGACGCGCGCAGCGGCGCGGCACCACAGCGGGAAACCTGTGAGTGTGTGCGTGCGTGCACCGCGACGTTGCGTCGCACGCGCGTGGATCTGGAGAAGAGTCAAGCAGCCTCGTACAGAATGATATAACTCTGGTGTACCACAGATACAGTGCATATATACCTGGGTGAGTTTTCTTTGTTTGGTTGCCGTTTTTACGATCGATCAACAATATCGATCAATACGATCAACGCCAGTATGGTTTGGATAGAAATGTTTTCTTTTGTCGGTTGAGCCATTCAGTGTGTTGGGTTTTTAATACACACTGTTTACCGAACCAAGCAGCGTCCGTTCTGTCCTTTTGTTTACTTCGCACAAACGTTGGTCGTAGTCACAAAACAAAGTTCGGATCTGCTCGAATTGACCCAAGAGCAGCTCACCAGAGTCATGTCCAAGTTTACGGTTCGATTCGCTTGAAGTTGAGGAAAAACGTTCCTCACCGATCAACGACGGGGTCGTTTTCAGTCTGGAAGTGGGGTCGTCTTTCCTCCACGGGGGAAGAAACTTAGGAGCAGCAGCGATGGTGGAGAACCGAAGCTGGGCTCTTCGCGAGGGGGTGTACCGGTGGTTCTCCTCGCTGACGTCCGCCCGGCGCACCGAGTTCCTGTGCGGCCTACTGGACTTCTGTGTCCCCATTGAACTGCGCTTCCTCGGCTCGTGTCTGGAAGACCTGGCCCGCAAGGACTATAACTCGCTGCGGGACGCCGAGATCAAGGCCAACAACCCAGTGGACCTGGCCCGGCTCACGGACATCACCGACGAGGCGGTGCGGAGCCGGCTGCTGGTGTCGCTGGCTCTTCTCGCCTCCGACAACCGCGAGGCGGCCGGAGTGTTGTACCGGACCCTCACGCACATCGATTCGGTGCTGAGTAACTACGGCGTGCCCCTCCGCTGCAACGATGCAGGGCGCACCGAGGAACAGTTCCTGCTGCTCTTCACGATGGCCTCGAATCATCCAGCGTTCAGCTTCCACCAAAAGCAGCTGCTGAGACAAGAGCTCCGCAACATACAGGACATCCTTCAGGTGGGTACCCAACTACCAGAGATGGCAAAAGTACCCTGATTCGTTACTTGAGGAGTAAATGCAAAATGCATTTGTATAAAAATAAATTAGATTACAATGTACTGATCCAAATCCAAACATCTACTTCAGTCAAGCTGGGAAGTACAGGCTCTGAAATTTACTCAAAAGTATTTTTGAAAGTCAAAAGTTGGACTGCAACTAACGATTATTTTTAGTTGTCGGCTAGTTGCCGATTATTGCAACAATTAGTCGTTTTAAAAATGCCTAAGATTCTCACAGCTCACGGTTTTTTTTTTTTTACAAAAGATTAATTTTGTCAACTGTGAAATTGTCACATTTGGTTCTTTGATTCTTTGGTTTCTTTTTAACCAACAAAAGTACGACAATTGAGTTACTTACTGTGACACATAAACACATTACAATTGATTTATACTGTAATATTTGTATGGTTTTCTTCAGATATGTTTTATATGCAATAATTTATGTCAATTCTATAGTTTGTATATTCAGAAATTATGAGTTGATATCAAATTTGGGTGGACAAATTGGAAACTGGCAACAATAACAATGTTTCAATTCCTTTTTGATTATCCATTATTAAATTAGTTGCTGATGAATTTCATAATTAATTTTGCTAATAAAAATAATGCCATATGTAATAGACTTGTACAGTAGCTCACCAATGACAACAGACATAAGTTAACATCGTTAACCCTGTGAATGTGAAAGGAAAAAAAACCTTATGTCATTATTCTAATAGGGTTTGCGGCGGCAGACATTTTTGGTGGTATCTATACCCTATTCAAAATGTTCTGTTTCTTGACATAATGCACTTGCCGATGAGCGCAGTAGAAGTGTCACGTCACAGTACATCTCAACAGAGATTTTTAAGGGATACGATTGTGCTATCCTCTTCAGGAAAGGTTGTTCACATTATTGCAACAAATCAAGTACATGACATTGTTATTACTATTGTTCCTTTGGGCTGCACGATTGAAATGAGTTTGACGCGTGCAAAACATTCGTGCTATATTACTGAGCGGTGGTTCTCAGTTCTTTCATAATCAAACAAGGGATCAACAAGCGTGATAGCAAAAGTAATGAATCACGGCAAAATAAATAAATAAATAAATAAATAAAGTCATGATAAGCACAATATGAAACTACACGGCACGGTCGGAAAACTGTTGGCCCACGGTACGCACCTGCCTGTCTGCACAGGTGCGTTACTTGTCACCTTTCCCAAGACACACCCTTCATGGGCGTTGCCAAATCGATTATCAAAATAAAATAAAATACAATAATCTCTACATTTTGACCCTATTTTTTATTCTTTTCACTATTGCTGTTACGTATTGGGATTCCATGTGTGATAAAATATTGAAAATCTGACATATTGCATTTGGGTGCACCCTACAATCTGAAGAACAGAAATGTTGAAAACTCTTCCAGAAAAGTTTAGTTTTTTTGTAAGTGTTGTCGATATGTATGTGTAACGAGAGCGAAATGCAATCGAATATATATACACACAGTGATCGCTACAACGGTACCGTAGGGCAACCAACTGTTTATATACACTGTCGTAGCGCACAGACTTTAGGTCACAGTGTTTTCCAGTTCTCAACTCCTGCTACTTCTGTTGCATGCTGGGATCTCGACCTGTCTACGTCATGTGCTTCGTGCCCAATTATATTGCGTTGTGTGATTCTAATGCAACAACCTTCGGTTCGTTTCACACTCACTAGCTATTCATATGTGTTTTTATTCATTCTTTTCTTTTGTATGTTTTTTTTTCAGCCCCATTCAGGCATTTTTTTTCCAAGCTTTATTTACTGGAGACATGCGGGGGAATACGTCGGTGGCGAGATTCGAACCACCGACTCACCGCGGCAGTGAGACATGTGCGTGCTTTCCAGCGCTCTGCCTTACCGACTGAGCTACTGGGCAGCACATGTTTTATTCATTCTTAACCAACAGTTACATAAGAACGCAGTGTAGAAATTATCTTCTTCAAAGGAATATATGGCAGGCTTTAACACAACAGCGAAATGATCAAAAATAGGCAGCAAAAAATATGATTGCTGTATTACATACGTGTGACATTTGAATAAACCATAGCAATTCGCCATGATAATATGAAATAAAATTATCTACATATATGTATTACCTCTGTTTAACCATTAGGGAGCAGACTAATGCTCCACACGCATGTGGAGGAGGTATATATATTTCTGAAAATACAATACAAATATGACTGAAAAAAAATCAAGTGATAATCATTAACTAGGTGAAGATATTTGTTAATTACAGCCACTAGGGATGTCGATGATTAATCAAATAAACGATTAATTGATCGTAATATTTAATCGATTAATTTTCCTACCAAACAATTAACCGAGAACCGTTTTGCATCCCTTGTGTTTACGTGATAACTTTTAGACGGACGGACGGATGGATGACAAAGAAGTTATTTTTTTTTACATTTTTTATTGAGAGAGATAGTGACAGGATTAAATCGGAAACTGGGATGAAGAGTCGGCGGGGCGGGGGGAGACATTGCAGAAAATCCGGAGACGGTATGCCAGCCAGCGGCGCTGCTCACTCTCTAACCACTCTGCCACTGCGCACCCTTTAGGCTTAGTTTTTAAAATTAATTGTTGTTGTTTTTTGTTGTTGTTGATTACGTATCTTGTCATGCAGGTTAAAAGTCCTGCCTTGCATGGTATCACACCATATTAATTGTCATCACCAAGAACGTTTTTAAAAAAGTTAACGATACAAATTGATCGACCGATAAAATGAATGATTAATCTAATAATGAATCAGCCAAATTTTGACATCGCTAACAGCTGTAGTTGTAGCCCTGACGTAAAGAAATGTTGACGATGATGCCATCACCCTACAGGTGGGCCAGGGGTGTGGTGGCGCGGAGGCCAGGGAGGGTCTGTGCCCCAGCAGCTCTTCTCACTCTGCAGAAGAGAGCGATGTCTGTCGTTGTTTGTCCCCCCTACATCACCACTTTGGTCCCACGCCTCCTCCAAACGAGCGTCCCACAGCCGCATCGCCACCACGCAACCGCACCCACCCTGGTACCCCTATATCCCCACCTCCCAGCCAGGCACTGTGCTCCTGTTGGCACAAGGTAAGATGCCTAAAAGAACATTTTTTAGTTTTTAGTAGTAGTTTTTTGGGAGCAAGAGTGAAAGGGGGGGGATACATATTTGCTAGAACTTATGCCGGAGATGGAGTCGGTGAAAGGTGAGACGAACGCTAGGATTCCTTCAGTTTGTTGGGTGCCCCCGGACGGTACCCTGCATTTACTCAGATGAGCCGAGTTGGAAAGCGTATGGAACAAATATTTATAACGCGCCCCGCAGTTTTTTTATGAAGTGGACGTAGTCTTTTATTTGAGCCATTAAACACAGTAACTCAGGACCTTTTGGGTAAGTAACTTAAATCGAATTACTTTTTTCTACGTGCTAGATTACTTGTTACTTGATATAGCACTAAAATTTGAGTAACATCATACTTAGTACTTAGTGACTTGGTAAACACATTACTTAGTAACCCGTTACTGACAACACTGGGGGGTAGTCTATAGTTATAGACTAAGTAGTTTATTGCCCCATTTACATGGTAACAAAAAGCCTAAATATAATCCGCTTATAGGTGGAACCGCTTGAAATGTCCTCATGTATCCACCTCCAGATCCACTTCAAGTGATTGGAATATATTTTGAAACGGAATACATTTATGCCGGTCGGCATAAATGTATTCCGTTGCGCGGCGGTGACGAGCTGGCGCCCACTCTCATGTCCGTGGTGCACCACCTGGGGTCCGCGACCGAGGAGCGAAGGGGCGAGGGGTACAGCCGTAGGATCGCCGCCCCAGGGGGTCCGTGGTCCACGCCCAACCCCCGCGGCAACAAAGAAGAGTTCACAGTTTATTCTAATCCAAAATACGTACCATGTAAACGCGGCGTAAATATGGATCTGATTGGTAAGTGTCCATGTATACAGGTGAAGTGGATTATATTTGATCTGCCTTAATGTATTCAGATCCAAAGAAAGTGTCCATGTAAACAGGGCTAATGTCCCATATAGTGCGAAATAGTGGAACTGATTTTTTTGTAAGGTGTTTGTAAGGGACGAGCTCTGCTAATGGTTCGGCCATACTGCAGCAGGAACCATTGTTTTGGCGTGAGGTCCTGGTTCTGATGGACCGGAACCACCTGCCTAAACGGAGTGGAGTGAACGCATAATGTCCGGGGTGGGAACGTTCTGTAGCGATGCAACCTGCACATTCCCAAGCTCTGGAGGTGTACAGGTTGGCCATAGATGGGAGCCCGCTACCAGCTAGCTTCTCTGCGGAGAGGACAGCTGCCAACGTGTTGATATCTGCATTTAACACATACAGCCTCCCACCACCTGGGAGCAGTAAGTGAATTTCTCAAGAAATGAAACACTGGCAGTGGTACTGCCATATTATCAGCCCTGACCGTATCCCTTAAAATGAAGTGGTCCCCGAATGACTTTAAGCCAGGACAAGGGTTCATTTGAAAAAGATTAAGAAGCCTGCTGTAGACACTAGAGGCATGTGGGAACTCGGAACTTTACATGGATGCAGCGAGAATACCTTACAGGCTTACACTGTCATGATGCTCTAATAACAGTTAACTTTTGAAAGAAAACATTTTTGAAAGAAAAGTTTGGGCAGGTGACTAGTTGTTTGTAACCTCAGTAAAGTAATATTGTATTGATGCACTACATGACACTGTCATATGAGCATTTATTACAATGTCATGATAATAATGGTAATGACATTTAATAAGGTTTATTAATGACACAAAACATAATGTACATTGGTGATATTATATAATACGGACGTAAACATTGTATACGTTTGCAAAAATGTAATTCAGAATATCAAAGCAAAAAGGAAATACTGAAATACTGGAAATTGCATTTCTTTTCTATATGTATTTATTCAGCCCACTCCAGCCATTTTCACTTTTTTATTCAGGATTAGCTGGAGAAGGGCGATAAGTCGGTGAAGGGAAGCAAACTCACAACTCTCTGCGTATATGTGCTTTGTAGTGCACTGTCTTAACATACGGTGCGTGCAAATGACATTGTAAACTGAAATACCAATCAGGATCTCGTCAGCAGCAGAAAATGTGACTGGAACATTCCTAGTGAGTGATAATAGCGATTGGATACCGGTGTGGTTTGATTTGAAGGGACCGCCATGGATAAACATTGGAGAACTTGTGTGTCTTCTTTCACCGGGAACTGTTGTCCTAGTCTGTGCAAAACACATGCTGCTTGTACCAAGCCGGCAAGGCAGTGTTCTACAACATCCGACTTAGGGCCCATTTATACCCGGAATAACAACGGAAACGGACACTTTCATCCGTCATTTTGTCTGAAGGTTAGGTCGCTTAGCAATCCGTTGAGCTACGGGGGCAACGGAACAATATCACAAGAAACGTGTGGAGGCAGTAGGGAGTCACAAGTGTTTTGCATGCTCTAACTGTCATGACTCAGCACCGGATCAGGGGATTTCTTTTTTATTTTAATGTTTTTTTTCCCGCCCAAGCTTTATTTATTAGGGTAAAGCAGGTGAAGATGGGGGGTAGACATGCGGGAAATACGTCGGTGGCGAGATTCGAACCACCGACCGACTCACCGCGCCATTGAGGCATATGTGTGTTTCCAGCGCTCTGCCTAACCAACTGAGCTACTGGGCAGCACGGATCAGGGGATTTCTAAGGTAAAACTAATACCCCGGACCAACGGCTGCAACGGACAGGCACATGTCATCCGTCTCCGTGGGTATAACGGGGCCTTAACACGTGTGGTTCCACCAAAACTAGTCAACGTTTGAGCAAGAATTGACGTGGAAATGTCCAGGCGCCAGGCTCAGAAACGAGTAGCACGTCAAACGCAATGGAAAGATTAAACTTGAGTGGCAAAAAAAGTTGTCAGTCCTCGATCTGTGTTGTGCAGTCGGTAAGACACCCACACCCAGCACACGTACGTGATGCCTGTGACTTAGTTCACAGGCACGTGCAGCGCTACAAGTTCTCCTCCTCTCGCCGACCTGTCTTCCCCCACTCTCTCTCTCTCCCTTGCATCCCACTTTCAAGACTAACCTTCTCAATAAAATGGTAAAAGGACACAAAGCATAAACACACAAAACCATTACATCCCCTACATCCCGCGTTTCGGGGATATAACTAGAGATATGCAGTCGGTGCCAACTGCTAAAGGAGCTTTTCTGCTGTCCCAGTGATGTGATATTACAAGCTGAACCTCAGTCACTGCCACTGAGTGTGATGACGAGACCAGGTGATAAAAGTGGTATTGAAAGTGATGAAGAGGTGCTACCTCCCACGACTTGCCCACTTAAGTGACATGAGCGCTTAACGCAACAGCTGTGACTGGGTTTCACAAAAGTTTGATTCTTCCTTCGGTACAGAGAGAAAGAGGGAGAGGGAGAGAGGGATCCGGCAGAAAGGAAGGGAGAGAGAGAAAGAGCGAGACGAAGACGTAGCCTGACTCCCACGGCGCATTCACAAGACAACGGCCGCGCGTCTGGCCGCGGCAGGCTAGGACAGAGAGGGGGGGAGACAGCGAGCTGGAGGGAAAGTACCCCTTCCAAGCAGCGCGGTGTGTTTGGT
>OMKY01014528.1:1714-13642 GCA_900302395.1 Bregmaceros cantori
GCCGTGCGCCTTCCCAGCTGCGCCCGCGAGAAGCGTTGATTTAATTTGAAACACTGCCACCATTCCGGGAACAATATTTTTTTTTGTTCTAACTGGTTCAGGAACGTCAATTTATTGGTGGAACTCATAACCGGAAATGTTATAATTCTGTTTCTGTTCGGAACGAACCGATTGGGGAAAAAAAATATTGGTTCAAAGCGCTGCATACAATAGTCAAAAGTCATGCAAAGTAGTGCGAGGGTACGGTGTACACATTAATCAAAGATGGAATACATTGAGAGCATAGGTCTTTAACAGCAAAACACATTGTAGGCTCAAATGGAACGACACAACAGATACATGTGCACATGTCTGACGTTGACCTATTGGCACACGTAGCACACAGGAAAGGTGCTTGCTACACTCCACTCCACTCAGATGTAGCAGTCAAAGGATGGATTCATCATACATGACATCCCACTGGAGGTAAGGCGTGGTACAAATAAAATGGATTATTATGGAGGTCTTGGCCAATTTTTTAAAACATACTCCAAGGCATTAACATAATGTTTTTGCCGTTCAGTATTAACTCCTAGGAATTGTTGAGTTCTCATCACTCAAGAGATGTACACAATGTGGGGAAAACCTAAAAGAAATTAAAATAAACATCTTTGTATCGTCAAAGTTGTGTGAACAACGCCTCCTATGCAACCATGAATTTTGCAGTAGCATGATCACAGCCAAAATGCAGCTGAAATGAAATAAAACGCAAAAGGGACCCAAAGAGTTCTTTTAGAACCTATGGGTTAAAAACTTTGAATGTCACACCCCACCCCATGTAAATGAAGGCACTACCGAGGAAATGCCTTTACATTTATCTTTAATTACTGTTTATGTGTACATTACTTAATTACTGTTTATGTGTACTTTACTTGCTATGTTTGCCAACAGATAACCTCAAAAATGAATATAAATATCTACACTCGAGTCAGACAATTTGTGAAGCTAGGGTACACTAAGCATTAGCATGCAAGTTGAAAACCTAACACTGATTGTTAACCACCAGCGTTTAACACACTAGCGGGTCCCAAAAGAGGCCTGACACGAGCTTGTTCACATCAATTATGGGAGGTCGGCCACTCCCCTCGTCAGGCTTGAACTGTAGAAAGAACTAACAGAAACGATTCAGAATCAGCAGTGGAAACTAAACAAATCTACCGCATCAGACACATATACACAAGTTGCCCATCCATAGAGTCTTCCTGTATAGCCGCTCCGTGTGTGTGGTTCTGCTATTGGACGCACCGGGGCATCTGCCGAAACTTCCAACAAACTTTGAATTAAACACTGTCGTGCCAAGCAAAACCATTGTTCTCCCAAAAGGATCGTTTAATTCTTTTTTGTTTGCATTGGATTCACTTGTTGGACTTCTACTTTCCAAATGCACATGGGAATCGGGATAACCCGTCACTGTCTTAAACACACAGCCGTTAGCACAAACTACGGAGCCGTGCACACACACACACACAAATAGGATTTTCACTAAGTGTCGGCCTAGAGGTAGAGGACCGGAATATGGGGCTAGTCGTGTACACGGGTTAGGGCTTGGCCAGGCTCAGACTCGCACAATGGGCCCAATGAGGACTTTACTAGCGGCCATGTACAGAGACAGAGTGAAAATACTTGATATAAACCATTCGATGACTCAGACTTCCACCTAATGAAATCTGAAACGTCAACAGCATACCAAAGAGAGGGCTGCTTAACGACACCCGCCAGCGTCCTCCACAGCGGGCAAAGTGAAAGACAGCAAACGACCATTTTCCGACTAAGAAGTTGAACGTAAATTTTGCCGTTGCCACCGAGGGGTCCACGAGTCATCGAGTTCAAACTCAATAGAGGAAACAAAGGTAGCAGCAGTAACAGTCGTGGCAAGTGCACCAAGCCACTAGTCTTCGATGGAGCGGATGTAACGTTCGTAGGCCTTCTCGTCCATCAGCGCTTCCAGCTCCGCCGGCTGGTCAATGGTCATCTTCATCAACCAGCCTGTGGGAACAGACGACCACCATTTAACAGTTCAAAAAGACTGGTACCCAACCAGTCTGTACAGGGACCACCAGCCCACTTGACGGCCCTCAGGTGATGATCCGGACAGATACACGATTCGACATTCCCACTAGGGGTGTTCGATCTGACGATTCAAACCCGTCCCGACGATTCTAAGCAGTCTAAGCAGATACAATGTATCGATACGTCAGCAAGAGTATCAATTTTTTTCTCTTCTGGACGTAATTCCACGCCCAACCTGCTGGCGGTGCTAGCCCTATTTGGCGCCTCCTACCTCGCTTCCTTTACACACACACTCATGCAAACACGGCGTGTCTGGAAGGTAGTATATTCACTCCCTCGCGCACACTCACTCACGCATTAGCTCCTTCTCTCGCCCTCTCTATCCTTCTCTCGCTCTCTCACACACACAAGCGCGCACACACACTCTAGCAGCAAGACACCGCCACGCCTAGTATAAGATCATCTCTGCTGTAACAAAAACTGCCGTTCTCTCAAATATCGTAATAACTTTCATATCAAAATCGAATCGTAGTGAATTCTTGAGTATCGAAAAAAAAAATCAGTCTAACAGGACTAGTTGACTAGAATAGTAAGAATCCTACCATCGGTGTAACACGACTAGTTAACTAGAATAGTAAGGATCCTACCATCAGTGTAACAGGACTAGTTAACTAGAATAGTAAGGATCCTACCATCAGTGTAACAGGACTAGTTAACTAGAATAGTAAGCATTCTACCATCAAAGTAACAGGACTAGTTAACTAGAATAGTAAGGATCCTACCATCGGTGTAACAGGACTTGTTGACTAGCCCTGGACGGTCAGCCAGTGCAGTGTTCACTTCCAGAACTTCTCCAGTTAGCGGAGAGAAGAGCTCGCTGGCCGCCTTCACACTCTCCAGAGCACCGAACTCATCTGAGAGACACAGGTTCCTATGTTGATTGTGGGTTCATTCATTTTATATGGACGTTCATACAACTGAAATACACAGATTATTAGTACATTAGGTGTACTATTAGTAGACTTGGACAATATTACAATATGATCGTCAATGGGCGATGTGTAAGGACGATGGCACATATAATAAAGTATAAATCGTCGTATCCCTTTAAACAAATGTGGGCGGGCCAATCAGCGTCTCGTTACGACGGGCTTTGTTCGAATCCAGACGAGGGCGTCCTTGCCGCTGGCCATGCCTCCTGCACTGTCATTTGATAACTTCATTTGACTGACACCTTTTTCCAGCCCGCTTAATCCAGACCGAACGATCGTTCTACTCGCGTGCGTGGGCAATTCTTTGGTTCTGGCTTGCCCGTATGTATCCTGGGGATTGACCACTCTTAAAATAGGGGTCAACTGATACATGGGCCTCAGGCCGATATTTGCGTTTTTCAAGTGTACCGGTTCATTTCATTTCATTTCTCTCTTTCTATCTATCTATCCATCTATCTATCAATATAAGGTCCATGCATGGTGCGCCCAACTCCTCCGCTTTCTTTGCAGCACATAAACACACCACCTTTGTTTTCTACCCGCACCGAGTTCACAAATTCACTCAGTACTCGTCGTAGCAGGTTAACTAGGACTTGATCAGATCTATGTGTATAAAATATTCGGAATCATCACGAAACAGCCTACAGACTTGTGTGTTTATAATACATTTTACACAGGAAACCCGGCGCGCTTCATGCGCGATGGTAAAGGATCTGTCAGTGTGCTCAGCTAAGCACTGCATGTTTAATCCCCACTGCCACTCTCCGCTGAATGGTGGTGAACAACATCCATATTGCAAGCTCTTGGACGCCCCGTAGTCAGTGGGTGTCGATACGTAT
Organism: Bregmaceros cantori; assembly: GCA_900302395.1. Taxonomy (NCBI): domain Eukaryota; kingdom Metazoa; phylum Chordata; class Actinopteri; order Gadiformes; family Bregmacerotidae; genus Bregmaceros; species Bregmaceros cantori. The sequence goes on from OMKY01014528.1 coordinate 5,595, forward strand.
TTCAGCGTCAATCAGTGCTGAAGTGCTGGCTCAGCGCCGGCGCGCAGTCTGTGTGTGTGTGTCTGTGCAGATGCTGCAAGTGTGGCTGCCGCACTGTGTGTGTTCAGCCAACTTCAACGAAATGCATTTCAATTTATTGTTTAAAGTTTTTAATATATAATAATTTCAAAAGTATGTCACGACAGGTGGCGGATATATACTCTTGCTTTTAGACGTGCAGACTATAAAAAGTTCAACTACTCCATTACAGACAGAGTGAAATATATTATAGTACAAAATGTGACAAAAACAAGCATTCGTTAAAAGATAAATGGATACGTTCACATCACAAATCAACATTTGGCCACGGGCGGCATGGAGCAACGACGCAAACAAATAAATCAGATTTCGATTTCAAATCGATTTATCGTGCAGGTCTATGGACGTTTTTTGTATTACTTGTTGTTATTTTTTACAAGTTCTACAATTTATTTACAACTTGACTATTTGAGACAGACACAGGGTCCCTACCATTCTGTGCAAGCTTTGTTCCGACGTCTGGTAGTCCACAATACACCACATCACCCAGAGCCTCCTAGACACAGAGAGACCACCAGATGGATCCAATGCAGACAGTTCCATGAGCCATTATCCACCATTCATTAATAAAAAAAACACATGGTTTGTATTAATAGAATATAGGACAGGTGCCCCCACTCTCCCCGGAACATGCCATCCTTCATGAGATGGTCGGCAGAAAAAAGAAATTTGGACAAAACTGGCCAGGTTGTCTTCATGGTGTCCCAGGACATTAGAAATGCCATGCAGTAAATAAAACCACCCTCTCTGCTGCAGCTTCAATAATGTATTACATTTGGTTGTATTACATTTGGTTGTATTACATTTGGTTGTCTGTACCTGTGCAAAGTTGCTGATGCCAACAGTTCCTGTTCCACCATTCTCCACTCGGATCCATTCATGCTTGTCTGTGAATTTCAACGCTGAGGACAACAACAGCATGGGTTAAAAAAGGAATGCAGGATCTTGACCAAGGTCATCCTGATGTGCTGGCTCTTCTCATTGTCAATTATTCAAATATATAACACCAGATGCAATATCGTCTCGCCAGACTATTGACTGATGTAATGATTGACTGTTGACTGATGTAATGGTTGACTGATGTAATGATTGACTGATGTAATGATTGACTGATGTAATGATTGACTGTTAACTCGTGTAATGACTCATGTAATGATTAATGTTTACGGGTGGTTAACGTGCCCCCTTCCCTCCCTACATACATACACTTTTTGGCGGTCCTGCATGCTGGGTCAAATTGCCATATTCTGCCCGTCCTATCTCAACACCATCGTCGTGAAGTCTTCACCCATTGAGAGGACACCAAGCTATTCGGCTGCACTTCAGCTTCCATAGCTGATCACAAGAACTTACGACTCGGATGGGTCGACTTGAAAAGCTAAGGGAACGCAGCAATAGTTGCATTCTAGTTACCTGCTGACAGACGGCTGCTCGTGGCGATGCTGCGCGGCCACGACGGGGACAGGGGGCGGGCGGCGTGCAGGTCCGGTCGGCGGGTTAATGCGGACAGGATGGGCACGGCAGCGCAACATCTCCTTGGGTCAACGAAGCAGCGGACAAGTCCCCGCGCGGCCATTTCTGTCACCGCGCTACTATAGATGTCTACTTTAGAGCTTTCTATAATAGCTCCAGGAATTTTGAAAAGAGAGGACACATTACGGTGCATCCCAACACGCCGCCATGCGCCAAAACGACGCACTCGTGAGCGTTGGTTCACTCAAGACAGTGTATTGGGGAGGGTGTAGATTACACGTTGGTGCTGCGTTAAAATGACCTAAGGCGTTGACGACGCACGGTTATTTTGTTCTGTGTCTACGCGAAGCATCAACGCGTATCGCGCAGGCAGTGCGTTATAATGCAAGTAATGTGTTGTCGCCTCGATGGGCCCATGTGGTTTGTGCAATTCGCGCATGTGTTTGAATAATAATAATAATAATAATAATAATAATAATAATAATAATAATAATAAATAATAATGATAATAATAATAATAATAATAATAGGTTTAATTGCACAACAATGAGATACAGCAGATATATCTAATTAATCAAGACATGTGAATCATACTGTGAAAACCACATTTTATTTTATGATAATTCATTGACATTTTTGGCAACAATTATGACTGCCTTACGTAATTATAATGTCATGTTGAATGTGTCAATAGTACGGATTCCCAGATTTTACATATATTTTGAGTCTTAATATATGCGATTCTTCAATGTGATTACGGTGGCATGAATCCAGCCGAGCCGCACATTATTGTATGTTTGATGCGTATATTGTATCAAAATACAAAATATTACTCAATGCATTGTTCAATCTGCAGCCACAAACCAATGCGGACAAAAACAAACACATTGACATTATATGGGTCAAGAACGCAATGATAATAAAATAATTACTTTTCCCTGCCTTCCCACACTTTCAATTCAGCTTTGTTGCTCTGTTACAGGCAGCACTGCATCAGTTCAAATATTTATAAATGAATGTGCTTTAATCAAATTTGGCTTGTGTGCAAAGACTGATTTATTGACCGATAAAAACATGAGGTTAAGTCTCTAAGTAACATGAATATTGACAATAGGCAATATTGTGCATTTGAAGCTAAATACACGTAATTAGTCTTTTGATCTTGTTCTTCTTAACTTTTATTTGGAATTGTGTACCAGACTGCTTGCACTTTCTGTTTGACATTGTCCATCAGTGACAACACAACAACAAATATAATAAAATGTCACAAATCATGTCATGCAAAAACAGCCACCACATAACTCTAGCCAGTCTGACATCATGTTGGTATTTACCAATTGGACAAGCGACAGGGTGTGTCTATTGTCTATTCTATTGACTAATTGAAGTATTTATGTTATTATTTTAAAAAATTGTTTTGTCCCCAACCCCTATGAAGTTCCATCCTGGGCAGCTGACCCCATGTAAACGCACTCCTGCCGGTGAAAGACCATTTGAAAGAGGTGGTCTCGGACACTTTCCAAACTAACCCAAGTGCACCTAATGATTCCATTTGGTCCGCTTTCATTTGTGAAAGGTAAAACCAAAATTTGATCACTATGAGCACATGATCGCTAAAACCGACATTACATTATTATTATTTATTTTAATTTTTTGGGAATGTAGAATATTATCTTAATGCCATTTGTATGTTTGTTCAATGAGAAAAATGAAGTGAAAGAGATAGCTTTCGCATTTACTGAATTTTACTACATGCAAGTTTGTACAGTATACAGTAAAGCATGTGCACTTTGGCGCCATTTATTATTGCCTGGGATTTGTGGCTAGGTGGCGCTAGGTCCTTAAGGTGCTGGGCGCGGTCTCCGGCGGAAGTCACGAAGAAGTATTGCTAATGCTAACCAGTAGCACCCGTGACTTCCACTATTTAACCAGCAGGTTCGCTTCGTTCTTTCTGCTGGCATTGTCTTGGATACAGAGAGGCTGAGTATCACTTGACTTCCATTCTAGCTTATATTACTCCGCCTCTACCCATGCGGTTATGGGTTTCGGCCGGCAGTCGGGAGATGTTAACACAATCTTTTTCTCCCGACTGTTTGTGCGTAGCTTCTCTAACAGGCAACCCATTACTTGCGACTCAAACCTTCCATAGTCCCTTCGGGGCCAGTAACCAGTGATTAAACACACTCGGCGAGTCCTGGCCATCTCGAGCCATGGATTTACTCGTTCAAATTCCATCTGGTGTATATGAGGCTTACTGGTTCCCATGGAGTCGCATTTATGGTTAGTCTGTCTAGAGCTAATTCATTTCTCGTGAGTCCAATCCTACTCACGTTATTCAGACAGTATCTCTGGTGTATTGAGAGAGTTCCATATACTCTCTTTGGTAGGCATTGTATCCAGTTCCATCAAGCACGCACCGTTTACATATGCATCCACACAACTCAACTCCTATCTTGCATGTTTAATGGTAGTTGTAAAACAACTATCATCGAAATTCCTAACATTAACAATAAGTTCAGTGTTTTGCAAGTCTGTGTTTTTGTATTCTTTCAAGGCTGTCTGCTGTCGTTTGGGAGAGGGATGCATTAGACACACTATGTGTGCCTAATGCATCAAGCAACCCTCATTTATCCAAATCCTTCGCAAAAACATTTGTTGATAACAGACAGGTAAAGGAAAAAAAGCCTTTTGCAGCGTAATTACATCTGTAGTTACCTCAGTGTTTGATTTGAAAACTGATACCTTGACTCCACTCATTCATGTCACACTCTAACCTCTTTTGGCTCCCTCCCGTCTCCCTCCTCTAAACCTCACCCCTTCTTTCGACACTCACCCACGATCCCAGAGTTGTCACCCCAACTGTGCTTCTTCGACGGCTAGCCAGGTTGACGGAGAGAAGGCATTCCGTCTTCCTTCAGGTGCTTGACACGTCTTTTCCCTCTTCCACCCCTGCCCCCAAAAGACGAGGTGAGGGGTGCGGGGCGATGGGGTTGAGGGTATACCGCGGGGTCATGCTCACAAGCGTAGATTAAAAGAAATTGTCACCGAGTTGGCCATCTTGGGAATAGAGTGGGGAGTGAAGTGGAATGGGAACACATCGCTGATGGACGCGGGTAACGTCAAGCTGTCCAGCGCTCCACTGGACCGGACGCCACAAAGAAAGGAGCATGGAGGGAGGGAGTCCGTATCAGGCAGGGCAGTAGGGTGGGTGATTTCCCCTTGTTGTTGTAAATATGACTATATTATATATTGAGCTGTTTATATACCCTGATGTCAGTAACTAAGTTACAGTAATGTATTTTAGTCCTTTTTCCAGAAACTAGTAATCTAACTAGTTACGTTTTCCAAAGTAGTAATCAGATTAAAGTTACAAATCCAAATAACAGTGACTTTTCAGTAACTGAATGGCTCATACTCCTCCTAATTTCATGTACGGTTTAGTAATAATTTCATTATCATATACACTTTTGGTATGTAATTTATGTAAAGTGAAGTTTAAAACCTACTTCCAATAATGTCAGTTTTGTTGAAAGTAGTTCCACCGTTTTGTATCTATCACTTCACATCACCAGTAAAAAAAAAAAAATCTACCATGTTTTGACTTGCCTGTGATGTGTTTAACCTTCAGCAAAAGGCAAGTCAAAGGCATACATATTCAGTATGATATAATTGGCTCCAAGTTTATCTTCTTTTTATATGTTTTCATATAAGTGTACATTGTTTGTTTCCAAAAAAAAAACATGATATTTTGTCTGTTGAATACATTTTGTCTGCTGGTCATTTATATAATAGCAGTGCTTACGCTCCAGGCCTAATGTGTCCCCCTGCTGTATGCAGTGGGGACAGCAGGGGTACTGCACTGAACTGTATGGCATGAGGCTAGCTGCTAACGGCCTACATTGGTTGGCTGCCCGCCTGGAAACTGTATATTTGCTTGGTAGTTGGCAAAATGCAAAGTGAGGATGCACACGTGTCCCGCTTTCTGTCTTTAGTGAGGCATAAGTGACTGCTCACCCCAGGCGGGCTGTGATAGATGTGGTGTGGGGTTTTTTTTTAATGGAAGTTGATATTTTGCCGCGGAAGATCACAAACTGTAATGCCAGCTCCCAGCTCGCTGCTCGACTGTAGTTTGTGTGGTAGTCTGCAAGCCTGCTGACATCTGGTAATAATAAATATATATATATAATTTGTTTGTTTTTAGATGAGCAGGATGTTAATTTTGTTTACACATTATGAACACTTTTTTTGTTATATTCTTAAGCTAAGGTATTTTTGTTGATGTATAGTCCGTTATGTGAAGTAGCCAGTCTAAGTCAATAAAACTACTTTTTAAAAAATAAAAATATGTACAGATTCACACATCAACAATGGTGACTGCTGCCATGAAAGTTGCTTGTTCACAACCAGAAGCAATTTAATTATGATTCCTGGTGGTGGTTGTATTGAAACCACCACCAAAACATTCACGATAGCTGTAGGCTGAATGTGACTGAAGGTGTGCGGTGCGTGATTGGTGCAACTGGAGTTAAAATCCAGTAAATGGAGACTCCGTCTGGATGCCCCTAAACCAATTCCTTAAGATGGAAATATAATATTGATGCGTGCAAATGAGACACCCGAGAAAACTTCTACTCATTACACACAATTTAAAACACTGCAAAACCATCTCTTGAAAGTAGAATGCTTAGATCCAACTAACCTCATCAGATTGTGAAAGGTGTAGAGAGATAAGGGGCCCTGACACTTGCACGATTTTGTTGCACGCAATGCCACGACTCGGCTCGTGCCAATGCATAAACTACACGTAAGCTGGTGGGTGTTGTATGTTAGCCTCACGTGGCCGGGCGGAAATGTTGAAATGTTCAATGTTTTGGTCACATAAAAAGAATCGCTGCCGGGTCGTCACGTACATGCATCCTGGCCGTCAACGTTGTGCGGCTTTACCCAACCTGGCTGTCAACTTGTCGGGACAATGCAGGAGGATGCACGCCGGAGCTGTTAGGAACTGCTCTGGTGTCCACTAGAGGGCGGTGCTACTTTGTCTTGAGTCCTGGCTTCTAACTGCTGCTCAAATGGCTGCAGCTGGGAGGCAGGTGTGTCGAGTTAAGCCTGATTCCCATGCAGACTATAAAAGGAATTCTCAGTCCTCTGTCTGTGCGGGACCATTGCTAGTGTTAGCAGTGTGGTTGACCTGCCACTCTGCTGGTTGCTGGGTGTCCCTGCCGAGTCTTGCTAACTTGTTGATTGCAGTATCTTCAAGTTTGCAAACCCTGTCTTAGTTTAACTCATGTTTTGATCCCTCCCGAGTCTTGCTAACTTATGGATTGCAGTATCTTCATGTTTGCAAGATCTGTCCGAGTTTATCTCATGTTTTGATCCCTACCAAGTCTTGTTAACTTGTTAACTTGTTGATTGCAGTATCTTCAAGTTTGCAATGTCTGTCCTAGTTTATCTCATGTTTTGCCTAGTCTTGCTACTTGTTGATTCGTTCCATGTTATGTTACCTGTTGGTGCTTAGTGCACTTCTGCCGAGCTTGTTACCCTGTTTACTCTGTACCCTGTTCGTAGTTAATTCATGTCTGTTTAGTCCCTAGGTTTAGTGTTGTTTAGAAACTGCCCGGCTGGTCAAATGACGAACCCCAGATTTTGCAGCTAATTCCAATAGTCTGCATATCTGTGATAACATCTGTTCTGATACCAGTCGGATCTTTCTATCCCTGCCTGTTCTTGCTGAGCTTGTAATTGATTACTTGGCCCATAGCTATCTAGTATATTCCCTAGTCTGGCCCTAGTCCGCGTCCGAGTCTGCATATGTAACACCCAGTTTTACCAGCACTGTGTGCTGGTCTCCCCTCCTTAACACTTAAGTACATTATTCAAGGAACTTGTACTTTAAGAAGTGTTTATTTCTCTGATGACCTCTTACTTGTGCACAGTTCATTTTCAACACAAATCATCAGTGTTCCTTACTTTTTAATAATATCTCATAATTTAAACACGTGCCATTTTGTACAATATGTATCTATACACTAAGACAATCGCTGAGAAATGATAATTTCCTGACATCAGTGGCAAATTTAATACTTTTTACCTTTGAAAATACTTTTGAATCCACTTCAGAGCCTGTACTTTTTACTTTCAAAAATACTTTTGAGTATATTTCAGAATCTGTACTTTTTACGTTGACTGGAGTAGATATTTGGATCAGCACTTTGTAATCGTACGGATGTATTCTACTTTTACTCAAGGAATCAATCAATAATTTTGCCGAGTCATAACAGCCTTTAAAAGTTGACAACAAAGTACCTTGAGAGAAGGCCTGTCTGCCCAGTTGCTTGCCATTGTTCATGTGCAGAGATGGGCAGTAACGCATTACATTTACTCATACATTTACCATTTTTTGTGTACTTTTGATTTTTTGGAGTACATTTTTCACAAGTTACTTTTTAGTTTTACTCGAGTAAATTTGAGATGACTGAAATGTCAGTAAAACGTAC
>OMKY01014623.1:2424-14748 GCA_900302395.1 Bregmaceros cantori
CCCCACAGGCGCCGCAGCCGCCCGGGGGCAGCAGAGCCCGCCCCGCCGGCGGCGACTAGTTGCACACTGAGCAGTCACCACCATGCGGAGCCCCCGCTTGAGTGGAGGACAATTATTGAAAGCATATTAAAATTATTTCATTATTTTAATGTTTAGGTGATATTGGGGTAGTAAATATTAATCATATACTGCATACTGCATGTAAAAATTACCGCAATGATGCTAGTAACTTCTTCCCAACCATTCGACCAATTGACCAACCACACTTTTATTTTCAAACAGTGGTATCTGTATCGGCCCATACTGCACAGCCACGTATCGGGTATCGGTAGTGCTTAATTTGAGGTGGGGCAAGGGCCACCTCTGACTTGCGCTCCCCCGGCTGATCTTGAGCTGGGGGAGCTACTCGTCCCCAGCCCTCCAGGACCTCCAGCTCGACAAATTAAGCACTGGTATCGGCACCAAAAAATGGTATCGGTGCAACACTAATTTTAATCATTGGCAATCAATACGTCACACAAACACATTTGGAGCGGCATCTGATGGAACAACTGCTCCACCTCCCATTACGGCACTGCTACAAAGACAGACGCAGATGATGCAACACCTGTAAATCACTTCAACGCGTGGAATGTCAAAATACATATTTTTACAATGTCAGAAGTTGTGAACACAATCATCTAGAAGCTTGAGATACCTTTCCTTGTTATGATGAGATAGAAATTGTGCCGAATATCCTGGTGAACCTTCAAATATTAAGTTTTTTGATGGGGAAAGAAAATGGTTGAAAGAATGGCACTTGGAGGATGGCACATGGGGAATATCAGCAGCAGGTGACTAAATGCAATTACCCGCAGCTCTTTGAACTCAGTTCCTCGGGAATAGTGTCTAGTTGGGAACAATGAAAACGGTGTAATGCTGTACATATTTCTGCTCTTGTTCACCATCTTCCAAGGTGTTGCCATATGTTCTAGATTGAATCTTCCATTATCTTTGGTTCCTTTTCCTTGTTGCTAGCTGGAGTCCCTTCTGTCTTGCAGATTTGTATTTTCGAGTGGTGGGGCTTGGGGGAAATTGCGCTTGTAGTCTTAGCCAGTAATTGATCTTGCTGTATTGCTGGCTGTCACTGCAGACACGGTGGATGCAAAAAAATTGATATCTACAAGAGAAAAAGGAAGTCCCTTTTTGAAATCAATGGTCAACATCAAGAAAAGATGGAATACAATTGAATGGCAGGATTTCGTCTTGAAAGAAGTCTAATTTGTGTAACAATGGACCATCTCCTGACAAAGGGCTTATTGTTGCCGGATACATGAAAAGAAGTATGACACCAGTATTTGAGAAAAAATATCTCATACATCAAAATAATTAAATATAAATAATTGATGGCAACCCTTTTGAACCCTGAAATTGCTTAACAAAAGCATAGCGTATAAAGTTTTCTGTACAAAGCTTCCACCACACAGCAAATCTGTCTAACTTAGGCTTTAGTTCCACCTCCACTATCGCCAATGACATAACTCGTTCATACACATCAACATAATATGTGAGAAGAACTTCAACAAGGCAAGCAGTTACCAGAACTACATAGAAAATAAGTGGCAACCAATTCAATCAGTATATAATTCAGTATTATTATTTATTCACTCATGTTTTTGAGTTTATTGGGCGTATCTGGACGATAGAATGTATAAATAATATTGGCAAAATCTTCATCAAACCTCACTATTTTGAAGGACGGGTATGGGCTGTAGGCAACAGCTAATGAAATAAATCACTTTTCAACTTCAGAAATTGTATGGCATGTGAAAATGTAAATTAGTTTATCGTAGGGATCTACGCCATGAAGAATGCACACATAGAGGAACATATCTCCTGCGACCCATGCCACCCTGGTCGCTGAAAATATTTCAGAAAGGCCTGAATGTCGTCTGAAAAGCAGGTCCACCCAGGGAGGGGTCATATGGCAGGTGATGAGGTCATAATAACACCTGGACTTTATCAGATTTTATTGTGCTTCATGCACGACACACTCAAAGTCCACACGCCCTCAATGACTAACATGTTGTTTCTGTTTGCCTTACAGGACCAGGAACACAACCATCACAGCAGGTGTGTAGCATGGTGTGCGTGACAGTATGAGCCTGCCTGTCTCCATCCAGTTTGTCTTTGTTTAGGATCCAGAGTTTAAAAAGCATTGCTTTCTGAAAAAGACAACCGTATATTCTCTACAGCAATCCAAAACATTTCCCCCTCATTCTATTCAGGTATAAAATTCAGGCTGGATGGATTCTTATCTTCTATCTACAAGATAGTATATACGGACAAGGAACTAGAAAGTGACTATTGTCGGAAACGTGGATAAACTATGAATTGTAATCTAATAACCTCATAACCTAAGAATTTGTCATGGATTTGCATCATATACGTCACTGTGAGACAACAACTGCGTTACTGTCGTTCAATCCCACCTTTTCTGCTGACTTTAAGTCTTGTGAGTTGCTGTGTTTTCCAAAAGATTACAATAATGGTTTGGCTACTAAGCCCTCGCCCAGTGGGAGGGACACGGAAATGCGGGGAGGCTGAAATTGGCCACCAGCGACCATCTATGACGTCACAATCTCATTCCTAATCAATCACTGGATGATAGTTCATGAACTCCTTCGCGAACGTGAACGAGACGTTCAATTATCTTTGAACGTATAATTGCAAATGCACTCTTAGGTTAGGTTAATGAATCCTCCATCCTCCGAGAAGCTAACCCAGCACCAAATCTAACCCAAAGTTAAGTTAAATATTGTCTTTTGTTCTGCTTGTAGTCTGTCAATAATGTTGACAAATTTTAGTTGACAGCAACCTGAAAAAAATTCTGTTCAAAATGATGGCCTATGAACGATGAATGAACAACTTCATTTAACAAGGACTGAACTGAAATTTGAAGAAGTTTGTGTTGAAAGTGAACTTGCCCAACACTGCTTTCATGTCCTGGCTACCTGTATATGTCATTCACACGTGAGAATGGGTGGGACCAAAAATGGTGACTGGCGTCATATATTTGACATGTTTGAGCGGAAGACTCCTGATTAATCCATTCATCAAATTTAGTTGCCAATTGATTCAATAACCTATTTATAATCTGTGAATCTGTTGCAACTCTATAGAAAGGTTTTCTATTTTTCATCCCCGTTATTTAACATTCACACCCTCGATAATTCTTGTCCTTACTCTGCATTATTCATCAATGTCCTGATTTCATCATGCATGTCCTGTTTTAATGATTCAACGTGTGCTCTCTCTGTATTAATCATGCCTATATGAGCTTCCATGGATCAGTTATGAGGGTCTCGGGGTGGTGGGGGGAGTTCTGTGTGGACAAGACAAATCTCATTAGCAGACATTGCCCCCTCCCCCACCCTCACTCTCTAACACTTGATAATTAGGCAGTCAGTCAAACAACAAACTGAACAATGCTGGCATTTTCCCCTGCTCCTCCCCCCCCTTTTTTCCTCTTTTTAAACTGTACACGCACCCTTGTTCCCCTGTACAGTAGCCCGGCCTTCACCCCCTCAACATGTCCGCTTGGATGACTGCAAAGTAATGGGTTTCAAGTCTTTATTGACGACGGAAAAATGACGTTCTTAACTAGTCTTGGGATCAAATTCCTATCCTTTCTAGGGAAACACTGCTTCAGCAAATTGCAGAAGGGATGCATTGATGTATGGGGTATCCCATAAAACATTAAAAAAAACATTTATTTTTTCAAATTATAATAAAACATTGGAGACACTGGGGAATTTCTTCTTTTTTTTAAATTTTATTTTATTTTTCGGCATTTTTCCATTCTTATTGAATTAGGATTAGTCGGAAACTGGGTTGAAGAGCTCGGGGGTAGACATTGCAGACAAGTCGACGAGGGTAGTCGAACTCGCGACACTGCGGACGCTGCGCTAGACGCAGCGCCGCTAACATGAATAGGGTCGCGTTAGGTGCGCTGTCCATAACCACTCGGCCAACGCGGACCCCGATACTGGGGAATTTCTGACTAAGCAGCCACTCTGATGAAGTTTGAATCATTGTGTAACACTAACCAGGTTTGCTATGCCCAAGTGGATATGTGTGAAATGCTGAATATATATGCAGATAACCGGTTAGAGTGGTTATCGGTTCATCACTAGCGGTAAACCAGTACCATAAAGTGGTTTTCCGAACTGTCAAGTAGCATGGCATGTGTGTTGTTTTTGAATAAGTGATGGGTAAGCACAATTGTGCATAGACGGCCAGACCTGTCCAAAATCATTTCAATATCGTAAATAGATTCAGATTTTTACATCATTTGGACATTGAGCTCACAAAATAAGCAAAACAATAATTCCAAAAATGTGAAATAATATATCACCCCAAGAGAATATTTTTAACTAATCATTTCAACTCTTGTCTTAAATGGCCCCACTTTGGTTAATTGATTGATAATGTAATTATTCATTAGTAACGAATAATATAATTGATACATTAATTATCTCTCGGTTTGGTTAAAAATTTAGAAGATTATGGATAACTGATAATGGTCATTGTGGCCATCCTTAGCAAAAAGGTTCATAGCTAAGGAGGCTAGAGATGTGTGCAATTGAAAGTCTCATGTAAGATTGGAGGCGGCATTTGAAAAATAACTATCCCATTCGGATGCATCCAGGTCCCAGGCTATGGGCTATAACTGCTACGTTTGAAGGTAATGTGTACCTTCCATTCAGGAATTGCGTGTTTTCTGTAAGATTATGCTGATTTCATCCTCCAGCAGGACCTTGCCCATGGCCATATCGGTAGAAGCAACACATGGTTTAATGCCCATGGCCTCACCTAGCAAACTGCGCAGACCTAAACCCAATTGAGAATTTATGTGAGAGTAGATTGAATTGATTAGTTTAAATGCATGTTTTAACACATGGGTCAGTTTTTGACTTCACGCGTTCCAATGTCATGGACTAAAGATGTTTTAAGAGGGTTTAACATCTTATTTATTGCTCAATGTAATTGGGTAAATCATTATGTTCGATTCATGGAATGACCTTTTTAAATTGCATGACCAAAATATGGTGATGACTAACTAGATTAAAAAAATCAAGATACTGTTTCTCAATTATGCGTTAAAATGATGCGTTCTATGACTTCTATTATGGGTTCTCATTCCATGACACTCATGGAAGTATTAGGATATTATCTCTATGTGCAAGAAAGACTTTGTTGATGTTTGCAAAGTGCATGCTTGCCCCGAGACTCCAGAGAAATTGTTTTCATGATTGTTTGTGAACTAATTCAACTGCATTAAAATATCAAAGGTTTATTTAATGATTGACGTCCGTGCTTTGAACAGAACCAGTAATGCTGCATATTGATTCCAGTTCACCTCCCATGTACCCGGTACCTGCCATTTGATGCAGATTAACTCCTCGAGTGCGGACAAAATGCAAAGACTGTGTGCTTTGTGCTCTCTCTGCACCCGTGTTTTGAATGTTGATTTAACTATAATCTGATGAGAACCGGGTTGGCAGCCATGAGTTAATGGTAGCGACTGGCGAAGGCATGCCTTGCGAAGCATGGGATTAACAGTGTCACTCATGTCAGAAGCAGCAGCACGCTATGTCAGCAATGTCAACTACGATGTTTGAACATGTCTTTTGTCTTCAAACTGAAGCTGAATCAAATATGGTAATGAAAACATTTATTTAATTAATATGAATAAACTTGTCTGACAACACAAGATTGATGTGATGAATGAAGTATTCATAATTTACTATTTCGTACAGTGCCTAGTTTAAAAGCTTGGTCCTGAGGCTCTCCAGCCGGCTGTTGCACAATCAGGGGCCATGATTGCAAATTGCTTTTCATGTTTTCTGCATCTTAACATAATTGTCTTCATAATAAAAGATGTCCACAAGTCTTGATAATGTAAAACAAGTTGGACGTTTGTAAATTCCTGTCCTGGTAGAAGCCCAACTTTTGTAAACCTGATAAACCTCAATCTAAAATTGTCCCCAAGATTATTCACAGATGGGCTTTAGATAATTTTCGCTAAAAATATTTTTGAGAATTTCTCTTGTTTTTGATGTTTCTGTATTCTTTAATAGAACTATTTAACTGTTGCCCACTCTTTGATGTGTTTTTAGTGAACTCCTTGCTTAAGAATCTGGTTTGATGTTTATGTCCAGGCTGGGGGAACGGAGGAGGAGCTCGGTTGTTGTCAGTCTTCCTGGTCTAGACGTTTCTCCTGGTGACCTGTTTGTCTCAAATGGATATGCCGACATGTTGAACAACTCCAACTACTCTGGTACGCACACACGGTGACCGTCCAGTAAAAACATTTTCACTTGTAGACACAGTGATCACTGAAGAAACTCTCTGCTTCACGCACAAAGTCAAGGAATCACAATTCGCAAGCAGACTGTAAAATTCCAATGAAGATATGTAATCCTTGTGTCACATATGAGCCGCGTCGGGATATACAATCAGAGAGCAACATTGCAATTTAGCAAATACTTTGACAATTTTGCAATGACATTTTTAAAAATTTATTTTCTTCTAGGACCCCACCTCTAACTTGGCAAATCATTGAGGAGGCAAAATCCATTGCAATTATGTTTTGAGGTTTATGACAAACCACTATTGTGTAAGCAGGCTGTACTGACCTAGTTATTAAATTCAAATGGGTTCCTCAAATAGAAAATAAAAGCTAAAAAGATGCATCAAACAATCTCTGTTCCACAATCTGTGCAGTGAGCTTTGGTTATTCTTTTGTATGCTTCTTTTTGAATATACATAAGACCTTTTGAGGCTTGTTTGAAGCTGCTTCAAGCCACATTCATTTATTTCCCAGCATGTGATATGTGACCTCACTGGTAGCCAGCATCACATACTAGTGGCACCAGTCCTGGCATGTTAGTTTTTGGTTGGCTTCACATCAACTGGTTAATGTGGTTGGTACCCTACGGCTCTCTGCCATAATATTTTTTTTTGACCGCATTAGTGTGAAAGGGGTGAGAGAGTGGGGGACGAGTGGATGTGCAGTGTATGACCTGTGTGCATACTGTGTGTGCTGTGATCCAAGCCACCAATACAATGTTTGGAGCAGCAGTATGTATTACAGCCCCACCAAACAGTTTTAAAAGAAATCATGTTTAATATTCTACATATCTGACATTTCTGCCGCGCGAGAGGCTACATAACCTTTATAACTGGTTTTATCGTGTTTATCTTCCCTTTCATATAAAGTCTAGCATTACCTGACTTTATGAGAATGTATTTTTTTAATTGTCATGGCATGTGTCATTCTGACTTTGATCCTGAGTGGACACTGTTGTCTAGAGATAGAAACGACTCTGTGTCTGTCATGAATTGATGGTGGTTATAAACCTCACACCATGGAATTATCGTACAACTAAAATAAAACGACAATAAGGTAGTCATTATGTAATGTTGTATGTTACCATACAGTATCAGTAACACAACTATCCTGTGATTTGATCCAAAGCTGTTTCTCTTGCACAATGCTCCCCAAACTTTATTGTGCTGTGGACTGGTGTTATTTGAGACAACATGTTTGTCTTTTTGGAAATGATATGCTTTTTAAATTTTATTCTCATATTTCCAGCATGTAAAAAAAAAAATCTAAACAAAAAAAATAATTATGTTAACAGTGAATAATGATTCGCAACACTTCTCAAGCTCTAGCACTAGCACCACACACCTGTATACATTACTGAGTGTTCATGGTGCTGAGGCAGTATATGTGGGCAGAGGCAGAGACTGAGACCAAATCCCAATTTTCTTATTTGATTCATGGTCTCTATTTTTTAATTTTTTTTGCCGTCCTTAATTCCCTCAATATTTTTGTTTTATTATCTAAATACAGTTTTCTCTATTCAACAAGTGAACTGTCCTGAGCATGATCATGTTCAGCACTCCAGAAATTGCAAATATTTAGCATTAAAAATGAATTGCGAACAGGGTGACATTACTTAGACATTGATGAAGATACAGTTTGTATTTTCAAAAACACAAAAAGTCCCAAGCATGAACAAACTGTTGACGTTCGATGCAGCTATGAAGCCTGATTTGTCTATCACAGGAGCCCTTGTGTCACATATAACTTTTGCAGATGCGATGAGACTAACAATTTTGCAATTTTTTTTTACAATATTCTAGAACTGTTCGTACCCTCTTGAAAAGGGGTCTGAGATAAATGCCCAATTCACACCTAAATGACGGACTTTCAAGTGTTCAACTTAACATCACAATAATTTAACTTGCAACGGTTCATTGTTTACAATGCTAAAATACAAAAACATTATTTTGAGAACATAACTGTTACGTTTTCATTTTTAGATTTACTCAACAAGGATATCCTTTCTGTAGCATTTATTAGTGTCTGGTTGTTCCAGACTGATCCAAGCGGGTGGTTTTATTCTTAAAAGCTCCACATTGTTAAAGATTAAACCTGGCTCCCGCTGTAGTCTGGGTGTGTGTAATCAGTGTCGTGTTGCAGTCACACCAGCTGCTGCAAACATTGTGTTTTTCCCTGAAACGAAGCACCCACGGGCTCACTTTCATCACACTCTGTCCGGCCAAGTGTCAGTCTCCTAATGCTCTCCATGCCTTTTGCTTAAGTGGGGATTGTGTTTTTGTGTGTAGGGATGTGTGCGTTTAGCGGTGCTGCAATGGCAAACGGCTTGGAGACATGGCATACTTGTCCATGTGCCCCACCACTCTCGCAACAAACCTCGTGAAACAATTGTGACACATGGGGCATATGATGAAACTGCATCAAAGGGGTGGATAGTTGCTGCTGCCTTCCTTGTGTTATTCATGTATTTATAGCCCCGAAATGCGGAACATTGTGTTAACACGATAAAGATTTGGTGTGTTGATGGCTGCTCTAGCTTACCACTTACAAGCAGGGCTTTGAACCGTTTCAAGGAACGAAGCGAAAACCGGGAATGTTTTGTACTCTGCAATAAATCTGGCTTTCATTAATGCTACTGTCGGATTTCGGGAATATCCCTCTAGCAGTCGGCAACGACTGCATACTTCTAGTTTGTCAATGGTTGGTGTAATTTGTTTTACAGTAGATATCATTAACTTTGTTTTATTGTTATAATCAATCGATCGATGCATTATCTCTGACTCTTTCACTCTGTGTTGTTTTAAGATGAAGACATTTTTGTTAGATTTACTAAATTACTACTGTAATAATAATAATGAACATATTATTGCTGTATTATGATTGTTATTAAATGCTGCAACATAAGCAAAACAAATAGCCACAGAGTTGTATTTACGTAATATTAACCAATCTCTTCATATTACTCAGGACCAACTTGCGCTGGTCTGAATTGAGGTTTTTTGTTTTTGAATCGGGTTCATATTGGAATTTCAAAAAGGTCAAACTTGACAAGTTGAATTAGTATTCATAAAATGCTTTGGAAGGCAACGGAAATGTGAGACATTTGTACTAGGAGTAATTGGTTACATGAAACAATACTGATCCTAGGGTGTTTTGGGGCAGTGAGATAGCTCAGTGGGTAGGGAATTACCATTAAGTACACTTTAGAGATTTCCAGGCTACTTAAGGTAAACCAAATTGTAATGGTTCTATCCGGCAAAAGTAGCACCAAAATTGCATGTATTGTGCCATTATGCAAAGTACCAACTGCAGGGATGAACCGAGGTCTCAACTACTAATAATTGTTTTTGGACTTCTTTACAGACACAAAGAAGTCAAAATGGCCCTTCTTGAGGCGAAGCACGGTGAGCCACTGTGTACTATGTTCCTCTGTATGTGTGTATTGCTCTGTTTCCCTTGGTGTGATCCTCTATGTGTATGTGTGTGTGTGTGTGTGTGTTGCTGAGGTTTGCAGGCTTGTTTACACAGTGCTGTGTTTCACATTGTTTGCTGACCTATTTTAACACAGGCATTAATTGTCTTGTCCTAAATGAGGGCCAGCCCGGCCACACTAACCAGCAACCTGCTCCATGCCAAACTGCACTGATTGATAGCAATCCAAGAGGATGGGGGAGGGATGGGATCAGTGGGGTGAGTGACATGGAAGGGAAATTGCAAATGTCTATTTTACTTGTGGAACAACAGAGGGTTATACTCCAAAAGTGAGCAGTCAGCAGTGTAAAGTTTTGTCATTCAGTGAGGACACTGGGGATAGAAGCTGAGAACATTGGAGCAGAGTGTGTAAAAAGCAACACAATGGAACCTTGGAGTGCCAGCCATTGTATACCAATACATTTGCACAGTTGTTTGAGGATCCACCAGATATCTGTAGAAATGATATAGTCATAATAACATAACTGTGCAATATGAAGAAGATGGCCTCTATCCTATGAAATTGTGCTAGGAACTTTTCATTTTCATATCTTTTCGTGTCTTTGGCAACAAGTATACACGTTGTTGTAAGACTGGTATGGAAGTTGCTGGCAGTCAAATGGTTAATATATCTGTGTAGACTGAAGAGTGGGGTGACCCAAAGAAAGCAAGAATTGTGTGTGGACTGTGTATGTCATCCTCTTGCCGCGCAAAGTATATAAAAGACTCTAGCCTTTAGCCTTTCAGACAGGGCGACGTATATGAACGGTATTCCCAGGCCCTTACAGCAGATGATCTTAGGATGGGTTAAGTGCTTTATTTAATGTGTTAGCTTCTCATAGTTTGTTATGACAGACCTCAAAGCTCTTGGGCTGTAAGCCTGTTTAAATTCTGGAGTGCTAACGTTGAGAATCTGTGCAGACCAAAGGAAAGTCATCGACTGTGTCCAGCGTTGAGAAGCATCTGTCCATGGCACATATCAAGGACTGGAGGCATGGTGATTTCCACAAGTACAAGGTGAAGTAAATTAAATGAAAAGAGTTACTGCTGAAGATGTGATTTGTAACTATCTAGTTACTGCTAGGAATGTGGGGATTGGTCATTGTGGAAATATCATGCTTTGCTTTTGGAGACTTTTGGTAACAATGGAAACATTGGTAGCATTTAAAACCAATAAGGTTTGTGGTCGAGATGAGGAATCGTAATGGTGGAGTTTTGGTGCAACTAGGACTGCCACTAACATTTTTTTCAATAGTTGACTAGTTGCTGATTATTTAAATGATTAGTCGATTAATCAGTTGGATATTAAAAAAATGCCCAAAATATTCATTATGCCCATAATATAATTTTCTCTGTTGTTACAGATCCAACCGACTGTGTGGAAAACCATTGAGGGTAATTTGTAAAAGTTGCTAACATATGTTTGTCTCTCTGTGTCTGTGTTTGTCTCTTTGCGTGTTTGTCTCTGATTTTTGTGTATGAATCTGGCGCTTTGTGTGTTTGTTCCTGGGTGTGTTTGTCTCTGTCTGCGTGCACAGAGCTGCAGTCTGTCTGAGTTCTTGCGGGACCAGTCGTCCCAGGTACACACTGACGCGCCCGGAGGCTTCAAGAGACAGGAAGCGGTATGGGAGCTTTTCACCAGCGAGGCCGTGTACTTTGTGGATCAACTCATGGTGCTCAAAGAGGTCAGCGCAGTGTGTGCGTGTGTCTGTTTGTATGTAAAGTGGTGTGGAAAAAGTGTTTGCCCCCTTCCCCATTTGTTATTTGTTTGCATGTTAGTCACACTTAAAGGCGGGGTGACGTGAAAAATCAAGTTTTAAAAGTGTTTATTTGTTAAGAATAGGTTTGCGACATAATAATGGACCATGTAAAACTCTATTCTGGTCGTTTTGTGGTTGCTTCACAACAATTGCCTAAAGTGGGCATTTTGAGGTCCTCCAAGATTTCGGTTCTTTTGAAATTGTGGTCGGTATGACGTCATACCGACCACAAAATTCAAAACGAACCTTTACCGCCCCCTACAGTATACGCGTGGAACTGCATCAAAGTATTTCAATTAATGACCAAAAGTCGATGATATTGCATGTTGGGTGTATTTACATGCCACATAACCTTTAAATAGTACACGCGCACGTAGGTACATGCACATTTTTGTGTTTGTGTGTAACTATTACACGACAAAGCGCCGACAAAGTTCGGGCGCTCCCATATTCCCATTGAAATGCACCAGTGTCTGTGCGTTACACGCGAAAGAAAACGATTCGAACATTTTAGCGCGGGAGAAGTCCCAAGGCCACTCCCCCTCCCGTGTCCGATGCGAGGCTTGAGTCACATAGACCGCTGATGTGTTACAAGTTGCAGCAGAGAGAGAGAGAGCAGAGTGTGTGTGTGTGTGTGTGCGTGCGTGTGCGAGTGAGTGACAGAGAGACACGCAACGATCGCTCGATTGCGGAGGCTCG
>OMKY01014690.1:0-16513 GCA_900302395.1 Bregmaceros cantori
CCTACTGAGACACCGACACACACACACACCCGAGGCGTTGTGGGCTCGCTGCCACACGTCACGAACCAAACTCCGCCCCCGTCTTGCGTCGCCCACGCCAACTCCGCCCCCGTCTTGCGTCGCCCATACCAGCTCCACCCACGTCCGCGCTGATTGGTTCGGTTTTATTTTACCGATGGGTATACGAGGTTTCCCAGACCCTATTCAGCGTCTAGCGATGTGCAATTCGTGGACGATGCATTGGGTCTGGCTTGCCAGGCTAGGTTGAACTGATTATTAAATCATGCGTTTGTGGGTCACAGATCCGCACAACAGCATTTGGGTGAGGAATGGCACACCGCAAGTTACCACCACAATTTTTAAATAACCCTGTAGGTGTGTGCTCCCACCGAATAGACATGTTGAAAAAATAATCAAATACACAGCAAGTAAATTACACCGGAAGTGACGTTCAGACACCGGAAGTACCCCCCAAACTCGTTTATAGCAGAAGCTACAGCACTGTCCCTAAATGAAGTGTGGGATGAATACTGAAGGCATCAAGACATTGATTACTGCTTAGGGTCCTCCAACAGACTGCTCTAGGTCTTGATCACTGTTCACAAGAATACATTTGAAAACACCAAATACACAAGTGCTGCGCTTCTGTACAAAACTCTCACTGCATTTTATTATTTGGGAGTCAATCTGAATTTCCGGGACGCATAGAATCAGGCACGGTACAATTCCCCATTAAGTGTGACATGTGGTCACCCTGAAAGTGATATCTCATCGTCAACGTCATAAGGGAGTGTTTGCAACATTTAGCTCAAACGGCCAGATTCAGTGAGATCATCGTCAGCAAATTCATTCATTCTTTAAAGTTATTTTTTCCGGCGTCAGCGCCGTTTTTCCATCTTTTTTTATTGGATAGGATTAGTCGGAAACTGGGTTGAAGAGATTGGGGGTAGACATTGCAGACAAGTCGACGAGCGTAGTCGAACTCGCGACAGTGTGGACGCTGCGGTAGACACAGCGCCACTAACATGAATGGGGTCGCGTTGGGTGTGGTGTCCATAAACACTCGGCCAACGCAGACCCCAGCAAATTCATTCATTCTTTATCAAAATGTCTGTGAATTTCATGACCTGAAAATGAGTTATAGCGGGTATTCACAATAAAAGGTTGAACCCTGCACTTAAACTTTGACCTTTTACCAAAAAACGTTTAGCTAACTGACATCTGGCAACGCAGATGCTCCAATGTATTGGGTACCTGTGAAAAACAAGGTTCAACGTAAGGATACATTTACATCTTTATATTCCTGCGTTACAAAAGGGTTGGGGGGCCGCGCGGTGGCCAAGCGGGTAGAGAGCCCGTCCCCCGCATCACAGGTCGAGCAGTGCCGTGGGTTCGCACATCCTCTCTGGCTTTTCTGCAATGTCTCCCCCGGACTCTTCATCCCGGCTTCCGATTTAATCCTGTCACTGTCTCTCAATAAAAAGAATGAAAAACGGTGCTTGTGCCAAAAAAATAACAAAAAAAGAGAAGAGTTGAATTCAAATACGCGTCATAGTGTGGCCAGGGGTCGCTGCTGAATGCGAAACAAATTGTTGTGCAGTGTTATGCTACCACTTCACGTCCGGTAAGCAATTCAATTTTGGATATATTTAGTGCATCACATGCTTCGGTCACAAACCTACTGCTGCCACACTGCCTATGGGCGCAAATTCCTTGATTACACACTTATCTTGGGTAATGGTTCGGGTAAGGCTTTACATACAAACTGCGGGTCGGTACGGAGTGTATTTTGAAATAAGTAAACGGTGAGAAGTCTCCAACCGATGTATACTGGTCACTGATATAATATGAACTGATATGATTTATTTAATGTGAGTGCTACGTCTCTGAAATGTGCTGCCACTACACAAAAATGAGTGCAGTTTGTTGGCTTGCATTAAAAATGTTAAAATATGAGGGCGTGTGGTGGCAGAGCGGTTAGAGAGCGCGCCCCCAGACCATAGGTTGAGCAGCATTGCAGGTTCAAATCCCATGTCTGGCAATGTCTCCCCCCGAATCTTCATCCCAGTTTCCGATTTAATCCTGCCACTATCTCGCTCAATAAAGAATGAAAAACGGTGCTTGCGCCCAAAAAATAGCTTCACAAAAAATGTTAAAATATTTGTTTGATGGATGTAAACAAATGGTGTGGAAAAATGTAAGTATGGAATAAAGCAGCAGTTACTGTACAAGAAACCATTTATAATCATATTAGTGCCAAGTATTACCACAATTCAAGGTTTAATTTTCCGTTCAAAAACTCTGTCAGTCATTGTGAATTGTGACCCTCTCTAGAACGAGTCATCAGCATCGGGTCATAAAATAGATTTTTGGGGGGCTCAATTGGGAGAGCAGAAGTTCCAACGCCGTGAGGCCCAAGGGTTGGTGGTTTGAATCCTGGCTGCGACAGCCTCCAAAGACACTGAACCTCAAATTGCTCCCAATGGGTCGTGGTTGATGCTTTTCATGGTGTGTCAATGCAATTGGTATGCGAATGTGTACATAATTTCCTGTTTTGGATAAGAGTATTCAAAAAATATATTGGTCGGCTACCAGTGGGTACACCTCTCTAAAATAGTTTTGGTTTTTAGTTGTGAGTTGTGTTGATGGGATGCATCGATTGACCGGGTGGTCCTTCTTCAATTTCTTTGTTGTGGTTGAAAGTCTGTGACAATTAGGGCTGCAAGTAACGATTATTTTAATAGTCGATTAGTTGGCGATTATTGAAACTATTAGTCGATCAATCGGTTGGATACTTTTTCCTTGAAAAAAATACCCCAAATTGTCACACCGAGTGACAATTACCAGAAATTGTTTACTAAAAAGTACTCTTGTCAAATTTGGTTCTTCTTAACTAACAAATGTACAAAGATTAAGTTACTTCATCTGACACTAACTCATTGCATGTAATTTATACCATGATATTGTCATGGTTTTCTACATATTCATGTCTTCTTCTTATCAATAATGTCCATTTAAGCTTTCATATTTTCGGAAATTATGAATGAATTTCAAATTTCTGTGGATGAATTGGGGCAACATCAGCACACAACAGTAACAATAACAATGTTTCAACTCGCCGATTATTAGATTAGTTGTTGAGTAATTTTATAATCAATTAGTCCCCGATTAATCGACTAATCGTTGCACCCCTAGTGACAATGACAAATAAATATTGTATTCTAATTCGACTCAGGCAGCTGTGTTCTATGTGAGCATCTATCGAGACAGTCCAGGGCTGTAAACAAGCATGATTAATAATTAGACTCAGAGACTGCCTTCTTGCCCTTAGGAACTCCTCAGACTTATCGTCTTGCTGGAACGTTCCAGACATTTACACAGAGACAAAACAGAGCTTTGCCCTCCCTTCCTCCTGCTCTCCAAACACTTGGCACAGTCTCCTAAGAATACTTGTGTTCGAAATTTGGCATGAGTCTTTAGACCAAGCACTTGCTAACATGTTTGTATAATCTTTGAGAAATATGCTCGGCAGATTAACATCTTTTACTCAAGGGAAGAGCTCACTTCGTTGAACTTCGGCATCAATGGACTTAGATAACCCCACCTGATCTATTGGACCACAATGATTTCCACTTGATTGATCATTTCTGAAAAAAAAAAAAAATTAACAGACATAACAAAAAATGGATAATGAATATCAACATTTCATTTATTCAATATTGAATTATAAAAAGATAATGAGGAAAAAGTGTCTGTGTTAAAGTAAGAGAAACAAATAATTATTGTTTATTGACTTGTTAAGCATTCCAATACAAACCATTTTCACTGATTTGCAATCAATTTTGCATTGTTTTGGAAGTCCACAAAATATTATGCACAAATTATATCTAAACATAACAGCTCATAATATAAAAGTTGAGGGTCTCTAGTTTCTATTAAATGTTATATTCACAGTTTTATATTCTTTATATATTGTTTTTTAAGTGATTTCTTTGGTGCAAGAGCCATTTTTCATTCTTTATTGAGATAGTAACAGGATTAAATCGGAAACTGGGATGAAGAGACATTGCAGAAAAGCCGGACAGAATTTGAACCTGCGGCACCGCTCGACCTATGGTCTGGGGGCCGTGCTTTCTACCCACTCGGCCACTGCGCACCCCCATTTTGATATTCTTGTATTGCGGGGTTCTTGCAAGAATCACCAGTATCAGGAAATTTTAGACCTTTTTAGACCATTATGAGTAAAACATTCATGCCAATACCTATGTGAACCATGTATTGCAGGTTAAGATTTAAGACTAAATATATAACTTCATAATTCTCTTCCCAGTCCACAAGATCAGTATTTTAATCATATCAATAATCAGTATTTAGCAACTATTAAAATAAATACTTCCAGCCTTCGTCCAAGAGTTTAAAAATGCAGCTGTCTGCTTCCCGCCTCATTCCACTGTCCTCAGTGGAGATCACATCAGGAAGTTCAGGAAATCAACATGCACACAATGTTACATTAAATAATAAAAAAAAAAATCTTTATTTGGCTCTGTCTCAGGAGCGGACGTTAGAACCTCTGACGTTCGAAAATAGCCTTGCAAGAGGAGTTAGCTCGTCTGTTAGCCTTGCCCTGTGCCCACCATGCTTCCTGTCAAACCCCACTTCCTCCAAGTTCTCCAGGGAGGAAGTCAGCACCTTTGTACCTGTCTGAAATATTTGCTTGTAGAGCAAAAGCCACATGTGAAATAGGCCAATAGGACAATGCAAGTTACTATAACTTATCAACAACAAATAATCAAAACCAGTAGTTATTTCTTCAATTAGGCAGAGATTGAGATTGATAGAAAATCTCAATCTCCTCTTTTCTCCAGTCCTCCGTCAAAGGAGTTCTGTTAACCAATCAAAACAAATTAACACTAACAACAACTAATCAAAAACTGTAGGTATTTTTTTTAACTAGGCTGAGATTGAGATTGATTGAAAATCTCAATCTCCTCTTTCTTCTCTCTTCTTTCCAGTTCTCCGTAAAAGGAGTTCTGTAACCAATCCCAATAACTGTCCTTAACTGGGCAATTAAGGTTGAAAGCTAGTTAGGTAAATAGCTGCTATATTTCTTAAATCAAAATCTAAAAACAAAATCACTTTTGTGAAGCTGCGATGTTGAAAGCATATCACATGCAACAGTTGCTACTATTAACTGTAGACACCAATATAAATGTCTTGCTTTGGTGAATCGTTCTAAATTCTACTCCAGCCACTCCTGTTAACAACTGAATTAATGAACAATATTTATTACAAAGTGACACTACTCATCACAAACACCATTCTTATACCTTTTATTTATTTACTGTATTTGATTTCCATTGCATCTCTTTTGAGAAAAACATGTTTGTTTAGTAATGATTCTGTTAAATGCAGAATGCATACATATATGCATAATTGCTTTTTATCTCAGGAAAACATATTTTCGTTAAGATAGTAATGGGGTACTACAGTACTCAATCAACCAATGATAATTTCGAAAGAATACTTGATTAATAAAATATCCAATAGCTGTAGCCCTGCTCAGAATAGAAGGCCACCAGTGCCCAACGCCCATGGGGCATGTACAAAGGACGTCAGGAGAACGACACAGCGCTGTGCAGTCCACGTCTCTGGAGACCCCAACGTTGAGAACACCATGTGACAAAAGCTCGGTCAAAGAATGTCTACAACCCCTGTCCCCCAGAGAGCTTTCATTCATAAAAGGCCTGCCACTAAATTTGTTAAAAAGAAAACACAGCCGGAGCCCGTTGCCTGTTGAGTGGCGGTCATTGAATTGAAGCTTTTGTTGAACAGTTAATAATTCATCAGGTGGGGCAATATCACACTGGGATTGTGTGTTTTATGGGCGTGTAGTGTAGTGACCCTATTCTTCCATAGACTCTTTGATGGTGGCGGCCAGCGGAATTCAATGGGAGTGTGGCCTATGACTGGCTCCTGCAGTCGTTTCGTTGGCGGTGGGGCATTATGTGAATTGGCTAGACATCTCGTTTCCAACGAGCGCCATTCCACCTGCGTATTCAGTTATTAAAAGTTGACTCTGTCTCTAAAGAACATGCTAGCAATTTTGAATGTGTTTCAATTGTAATTAGTGTCATCCTACTGACGTGATTAAATAACCTGGGAGAAAAAAAATGCTTTGCACTTCACGAACACAGCAAATTTATTTTGACACCTCTACTTAAAAAGTGAGATCTGTACATCGCAATCATTTCAATTCACATTTATTTTCATTATATTATAGTATATTATCATTTCAACTGACACTCCATGTGCAAGCATCGATCATTATTGTAATCATCGATCCCTGATTTTGGAGATCCAAGTAAATAGATAATGGGAAGGCGCAATGTATGGACAATAACATACGCTGTCAATAAAACAGGAGAATGGTGCTTGCACTGAAAAAATAACTTAACTATATCCAATCCATAAACATAACCTGTGTAATTTTTGTTGACATATTTTACTGACCCGTTCCTTCTGACCCCACAGGCCGACCTCCACCCGCCCTTACTTCCTTCTCCTTATCCTTCTGCCAGCCCTGGTCCAGTCTTTCCGGCAGCGCTGGCACACCCAGCGGGTTCCGTTGGTCCTGCCCATGCGGACCTCTTATCGCCCGGCGCCCCACTTTGCATCGTCGGCTCACCTCAAGGTGACGTCCGACTGCGACCCCGACTGCCACCGGATGGCACCGCACCGGAGCTATGCGGACGAACAGGAGCATCTGGCCTTCGAAACACTGTACAGAGACGGACATCTCACCGAGACCAGCGTTGGCATCTACGGGATAAATCTCCGGCCGGTGGTGGCCGCTGTCCCGAGCACCACTGCTGCTCCGGTCCGCAGGAAGCGACAAATCTTTGGTCATGATGGCCGTTTCAGCATTGTGGGCAGCGACCATGCGTTGGAGTACCCCTTTGCGTCAGCCGTCAAGCTCTCCACCGGCTGTACAGGCACACTTGTAGGCGACCGTCATGTGCTGACCGCGGCCCACTGCGTCCACGATGGGAAGAACTACGTGAAGGGTGCCAAGAAGCTCCGCGTCGGGTTTCTGAAAGCTGGAAACCAGCCCCACCCGTCGTCATCCAACTTCACCTCCAATGTGGAAGCAGCCCTTACATCGGGCAAATATGCGCCGCCAACCAACCAGAAAATGAAATTCCAATGGATCCGCGCCAAGCGCACGCATGTACCCAAGGGTTGGGTGAAGGGCGGTAACAGCGACGTCGGCATGGACTTTGACTATGCCCTGTTGGAGCTCAAGAAGCCGCACAAGCGCCGGCACATGAAGATCGGCGTCAGTCCACCCGCCCGCCGGCTGCCCGGGCAGCGGGTGCAGTTCTCCGGCTTCGACAATGACCGCCGTGGCCAGCTGGTGTACCGCTTCTGCGCGGCAAGCGAGGAGACGTCCGACTTGCTATACCAGCACTGTGACGCGCAGCCTGGTGCCAGCGGATCTGGGGTGTACGCGCGTATGTGGGATGGCCGAAAGCGGCGCTGGGAGCGGAAGGTGCTTGGCGTGTTCTCGGGACATCAGTGGGTGGAGCACAATGGAACAACCGAAGAATTCAACGTGGCCGTCAGAATCACGCCGCTCAAGTATGCCCAGATCTGCTACTGGATCCATGGGGACTTCAAGAACTGTATGGAGGGCTGAGCGTGGGCGTATTATGGGTAGATCTAAAGCACGAATGAGCACTGAGTTCAGAAGAGTGTGACTCGATGGCCACACTAGGCATCACAACCATGGCTTTAGGAGCGGCACTAATTACAGGAACAGAATTGACATATCCCCGCTATTTACACAAACATTATCAGGACGACAACGCAGCCACCTGCAGTTTAAGCTGGCAGTGCAAAACGCGAAGCACACACATGCACACACACTTCTCTTACTTCCCTAAACTGATTGAATGACGAAAAGATATGGTTATTGTTAGATATGTCAAAGGAGATATTTTCAAAGTTTTTAAAAGTGGTTGAGTATTTAAATAATTTTAGAGTTTATCTTGTAAATAGAGGGTCCCTCCTCATCTTTAAATTTGATTTCCATCTATTTATAGGCATAGATGGTATGGAAGATTTGGTTCCATACCATTTTACATTTTCCACCAAATGTATTGGTGGAAAAAAAAAAGTTGAATCCTTCAATTTTCGGAAACACTGCTACACACACACATGCCACACAGAAACTTGTTGATTAGTCGAGTACAAAGAAAATAAATAACAGATATATTACTTTGTAACAACAACAACAACAACAACAACAACAAAATGTCTGAATGCCAGATTTGAAATTCATAGTGTTATAGTAACTTTTAAAAATATATTTTTATAATAATTGGTGTGTGCATGTGTATGTATGAATGAACAACCGGCAATGTCTGTGCATACCTGTATGGGTGTGGCGTGGGGATGGGATTGTTGTTGTGTATATATGTACGGAATGGATTGAAATGCATGCTTTTATAGACGAGTTCGGTGGGTATTTCCAGTTAAATTTGTACTCTTAACGTCACTTCCGGTGCCATTTATTTTGCTGTGTCTTTGGCTATTTTTCAAAATGTCTATTTGGTGGGAGCATACGTCTACCGGGTTATTTTAAACGGATGGTGGTAACTTCCACACCCAAATGTTCTCTTGCGAATCTGTGACCCAGAAATGCATGATTTAATAATCAGTCCAACTCGTTCCATTTTCTCATTCTTTTTGGTACTAGAAGCAACCAGAAGAACATGTGAAGAGCTTCAAATCGGATTTTGACTGTAATTCATCAATATTTATGTAAAATGGTGAACGAAGCGAGGGGCGTGATGTGTAGCTGGTCACAGACCGACATCTAGTGGTCGGATTTTGAACTGGTGTGCGTTTTGTGTGTTTTTGTGTCCCCGTACCTCGGTCCGCTACCAGAGTTGACATAGGCAGCATTAAGGCACCGGAAGTGACCAACAGAACGGCGGAACAAAATGACTCTATCCAGTGTTTCGCACATAAACCCGTCTATAGATGGATAGGGATCACATGAAAAGTTTGTCTCTTGGGTCAAGTCTTCATTTACAACTATGTCAGGAACAAATGTCATCGACCACCATTCGGACAAAACTCATCACTAAAACACAACCTCAGAAGTTGGGCCAGGGGTGGGTCCGCAACCTGCAAGAGCTCCTCCCAACTGACGATAGGGAACGCAATACATGTTACGCACACACAGACCCGCACTCAACTGCACACTAGCGCTGCAACTAGCGATTATTTTCATAGTCGATTAGTTCCCGATTATTGAAGCGATTAGTCGATTAATCGGTTGGATAATTTTTCTTTTTAAAAATACCCCATATTCTTACAGCGAGCAATAATTACAAAAACGTAATCTTGGCAACTTGAAAAAAAGTCAAATTATCGGTTATTCTTTACCAACATGTATGCAAGTATTAAGTTACTTCCTCTGATACTAACTCATTACATGTAACTTATACCGTAATATTTTCAAGGATTTCTTCAAATTTATGTTTTTTTAAAAGCTGATTATCGATTATTAGATTAGTTGTTGATTCATTCTATAATTGATTACTCACCGATTAATCGCCTATTAGTTGCAGCCATACTGCACACGTTACATAAGTTACTTTTTCCCATTTCGAGCCACCTTGCTACCGCAGTAAGTTCTCACCTGGCCGATACCGAGAGGGAAGCGCCACACAATTGACTGACGGGGCTGACATAATGACGCATGCAAACTATACAAAATTCTATCAAATTCTACAATCCCCATGGGCGCATTTCAAGGATGGCACAGCGCTAATCACATGGAGGGATGTTGTGTTGTGATTTGTTTGTGTGCGTAGGAACATACATTGTGTGCTTCTTATGTATTCTAAACTGCTTATGGACACAGTACCCAGAAAACAAGGGTTTGCACTCGATGTTTTGAGTCTAATGTTTAGCAGGCCCCTCGGACCGGATCATCGAGCCAAAAGAATCTGTGATGTTGACTCGTCTTCAACCTGCTCACAGAGCCCACGCATTATACGGATCGTTCCATTTGGTCATAGATTCACACAGTAGTCAAGCCAATGTCGATACACAATATTCACATTTTGGGCACAAAGGATAGTACTCAAAATGCATGTCACTGATGATGCAAGTGGCCAAATGAGTTTACTTTGCAGGATAGCTGCACACTCTGTCTCTCCCTCAAATATTAGGCGAGAAGCCCAGTGATCTGCAAGGGGTTCAAGGTAAAGCTGGTGATAGCAAGTGTTGAGAGGAGGAAGCTGGAATGGGGCAACTAGACAGGATGACCCCTGGGCACCTCCTAGGGAGGTTTTCAAGGCATGTCCTACAGATTGGAGACCCTGGGCAACACCCAGGACAGTCTAGAGACTCCTTGGAAGAAGCGACTGGGGATCGGGAGGTCTGGGCTTCTATGCTTAAGGCCGATTGATTCGCTCCGTAAATAACAGAAACCGATGCTTTCGTCCGGTTCCGTAGGTAATTTAATCCGTCATTTATCTAGGGTATAAATGGACCTTTAGGCAGTTCCTCTGCGGCTGGACCCCGAATAAGTGGAACGAGAAGTAAAGCTATGATGACATCACAGGTCCTAATGCACTGTGTAATTTTAAGCGGTGTCGTGAGAACCTATCATTGTGTATTGTGATGGCTTAGACATGTAAGCTTTTCCCAAAACGTGTTCCAGGGGTGATGTAGCACTGTGGGCCCAGGTCTCAGAGTGTGTTTAACAGAGGAAGAAGCAATACAATATATTTTATCATTTTATCATTCACTAAACCTGTCCTTTAATGAAAACTAAGATTGCACTGTTCATGAAACATTGTTATGGCGAGTGTTTTATGTGAATGTAGCTTCCAGTAGGTGCTGAATTGTTCTTTGTAGTTTGCACATTTTTTTGTATCTATTCATTGGCTAAATGTTTCATCTCTCCAGTGCCTGACAGCATCAACCACAGCACAATTGACATACTGCCTTCCAAATGCAATTGGATAGTTATATGATATGTATGTATTTTTGTTAAATAAACTACATTTTCAAAAAGTTGTAATCTGTACCATGTAATAGTGAAGTGAGTTTTATGGAATGTCGTTATTCCGCTATTGCGTTTCATGTTATGCTCATTCTGATTGGTCAATTGGTCAACCAGTCAACCAATCACAAGGTTGCCTTCTCAGCACCCTATGACTGACCTCACACTTTTGTGAATGGTGCTGCATGAACATGTTGAGTTAAATCAGGTATTGTACCTTTAACTTGCGGTAAATTGTTTGGGAGAGAAACGAATGTATCAAGGTTTATGTTATCTCTTAGAGTCACCTGTTCGGTCCTTTTAAATAATTTCCCTTTCTTTGTTATTGCAGTGGCAGCTTACAGCGCCACCTAACGGATAGATTGCACAGTGCACTTGTCAGTGTCCATGATGTAGACTGTTGAATGATGGGCCATTGTCCGTATAATTGCGCCAAAGTCTATTTAATGTCATCGCTGAGAGATCCAAACTCATTAAAAGAAAGTTTATTATTTAAAAAAACTGTAGTGTTGTGTTTTGTCTGAGTGTGTTTTTCTTCATACCTATACCTATACCTTCATACCTATACTCCAACATACTTTTGTCTTCTGCAAGCAATCCAGGCAAATGTAACGTAAATGTTGACTAGAATACTAAACCACGCATGTATGTACAAATCAAAGTCGATCATTTTTACCTGAGCTAGGTATTGGCCCGTGGAACAATCCATTAGAATATTAAAAAAAATAATCTGGAAGACGATCCAGTTCTTATAACGATTCCTCATACTGAATATTTGGGAAGCTCAGTGCAAATTACTGTTGTTACGGGGTTTTTTTTAGTTTAGGGTTAGTTTTGAAAGTGGGATGACAGAGATCGGGGGAAGACATTGCAGAAAGTTTGCCGATGGGAGGAGCACTTGTGACACTGCCCGTGCCTGTGAACTAAGTCACAGGCACCTCACGTGTGCTGGATTTGGGTGTCTTATCGACTGTGCCACAGAGCCAGCACAGTGCCAGCAATTTGAACACAAAAGAAAATTTGATCTGATATTTGAACATTTGAACATGATAACTTAATAATGTAAAGACTGTAAAAAAATATCTAAAAATATGCCCCATTGACGTCTTTGGCTATAAGTATGTGTTTTCTGTAGGATATCGGTCAAAGTCTCTCTTAAGTGGTGTCCACACTAGAGTGAAAAAGTTTTTTTTTTTCACTGTCTTTTGCACGTATCATCCAGACGTGCAAACGATGTTTTTGGGTCCAAAATGCAAAAAAGCCTTCATAACTGAATCAATTTCCTCTTCTCCGTCCACCCTATCCCTCTCTGTGCGATCTAAATCCATTCGGCAAAGTTCCTCATCCTTATATTCGGGTTCATAAAGTTACCAGCGAGTCTATGAAGAATGTGGTTGTTCCGCTGCATCGCAAGCTTTTCTTTCCCAGCATGCAAATAACTTTGATGTACCTTTGATGCAACACATTCAATGAGTTACTATGTGTAAAGACTTGACATGTAACGTAAAGTCACTAGTCAGTCAGTTGACGATGAAGAGGTAGAATTTTTTCACATGGCGCCAGATTATTTTCTATGCTGACATTATAGTCAACATTTTTGATTCGTTGTGGTGTAAACAGGCTGTTAATCACAAAGCTAAGGTTGAAACAGTGGCGTCACAACATAATCATTGATCCCACCAACCACATTTGAACACAAGCTCAGTGGCAAAATTAATTCTTACATGGTCTTGAACCACAGGCATTAGGTCACAATTTTATGTGGTTCCATTGAACTAAATATATTGAAGTGTGGTCTCTGATCATGAGCCGTGAGTCATTCCAAGGATTCTAAAAGTAGGACAACGCGTCAGCGTGTATGGCATACAGCCTTAAGGCTTGGATTGGGAAGTCCCAGGACTCGCATCACCCCACTGTTACTGTTTTTTTTTATTCTTTCAGTGCCAACCACATCCACAGAAGTCCCATAAAAAGTGCCAAATTGCCAAATAGACAGGTTTGGTGGGGATTTTCCGTTAAATTTGTACTCGGAACGTCACTTCCGGTGTCATTTATTTCAATGTGTTTAGACTATATTTCAACATGTCTACCTAGCGAGAACACACACCTACCGTGTTATTTAAAACGGATGGTGGTAACTTGCGGTGTGCTATTCCACACCCAAATGCTCTTGTGCGGATCATGTGACCACTTGGTGAAGAACATGTGACCACTTGGTGAGTAACTTCAAGTCGGATTTTGACTGTAGTTCATCAATATTTATACAAAATGGTGAACGAAGCGAGGAGGGTGATGTGTAACTGCTCACAGACCGACATCTAGTGGTCAGATTTTGAACTGGTGTGCGTTTTACACACAATAAGGCACCGGAAGTGACCAACAGAACGGCGGGACAAAATGACTCTGCCCAGTGTTTTGTGCGTAAACCCATCTATAGCACAGCGACGGAAAGCAACAGAGAGAGAACGGCCAGGAAGTCCAGAGACTCATGGCAGGTAGACATACACACGATTAACAACTCCTATATATGTACTCACCTCCATGTAAAGGTGCACTTTGACAGTTTATTTTTTGTGATATTACCACACTATGTCATGAGCCGCTCGTCCACGGGCGGCACCCAGGCGCCATGCTCGTCCGTGGACCGCACCAGCACAGCTGGCGCCGATCGCAGTCGTCATCGGAGCGGTTCCACGGTTGGCTGTCGGCCACTTTATAAGCGGGCGCCGGACGCTTGCTCAACGCAGCGTCCAAATTCTTCCTCAGCTAACAGCTTAGGTTGACAAGTTGTGCTTTGTATAGTTAGATTGCTACACGCCCCGAGTCTATTGTGTAGCTTAGCGTTAGCCGTCGAGGGATCCAGAGGCTACTTCCCTGCGGCGGACTACACGCATCCTCTCCACCTTCAACGCGGTCCATTGGCTCTGGACCGATTACCTGGAGATGAGTACTCCTCATAAGACTTTGTAGTTGCCACGTGTTCAGAAACTCACATTGTCTGTACATAGTTGGCCTGTGTTTACCTTTTGCACTTGTGTGCTACAATTGTTCTTTTGTTTGATTCCTGTGTTTCAGTAAACGGATGACGGCCGGTGTGCCTTTTCTAGTCATCCACACCTTTTATTGGCATTCCTGACTGAGTCCATATTATTACTATTATTCTCTCTGTACGAATCATAACAGAGAGCTAGCTATGACGTCAACATATGTGCCAACAGTTCCCAACGGCTGTCGCTAAAGGCCAAGTTAATGTAACGAGTAGCGAATTGCTGACATCTCAGTAAAAAGTAATTTTTTCATCTCAAATTTACTCGATTAAAAGTAGAAAGTAACTTCAAAAATGTACTCCAAAAGTAAAAAAGTACACAAAAAAATAGTGTATGGAGTAAATGTAACGTCTTACTGCCCACCTCTGTTAAGCACGATCACAGGTCATGTAAACTCTTTATGTGCTCTGCTCCGGTGAATGTGACACTATTCAGGTCATTCTGCACCAGTGGTGGAAAGCAACAAATTAAATTTACTCATATTACTGTAATTAATTACTTTTTATGAGTCATTTGTAATTTTCTGAGTAGTTTTTGAAATGTTTTTGAAATGTGTCATTGTTACTTTTACTCAAGTACATTTTTACCTTAGTACGTATAGCTCATTACATTTGAGTAATGAGCTTATTCGTTACTGATGACAAAACATATTGGTGGATGGTGAAACATTTTAATTTGGGTGGAAAGTTAAAACTCCTGTGGAGCCTGGCGAGCCAGAACCAATGCATCGTCCACGCATCGCACATCACATAAAGCTGTAATTTGAATAATGATAAAAATTAAATAATCAAAAGTAACTTTTACTCATTTTACTCATTACATTTTAAATGAAGTAATTTTGTACTTTTACTCGAGTACATTTTGAGATGGGTAATTTACTTTTACTCCGAGTACAATGTAAGCAAAGTAAAGATACTTTTACTCAATTACAAATTGTCAGTACTCTTTCCACCTCTGTTCTGCACCAATTTATACACCGGCCACCCATGGACCAGATACCGACAACACAGCTTCAACAGAGAAGGTGGCTTATGATGATGCTTTGAGGCTGCTGCTGCAGGCACCTCGTGGTTCCAGCGCCAGTACTTTGTTTGTGAATCTGGGCGTTCCTACCTGTCTGGCCTCGCTGTGAAACCAAATGTACAAATTTATCTGTCGCATCTCTGAGTGAAAATATGATCATTACCGCCCTGACTGACATGAGACAGAGTTCTGTCAGGTTTGTGTCCACTGCATGGAGTAACTGGAGATCATGTCTATGCTGATTTGTAGCAATCTGCCCTTTTAAATAGTTTTTTTAATGTATTTCTTGTTCTCTTGTTTATACCGTCTCTTGTACTTTGTCTTATGTTGATATGGACCAACCTGTCGGTGTGTCTGAAATAAAGACATTCATTCATTCATGTGATCCTCATTGTCCTGATATTTTTTTACGGACTTTTACAAACACACACAAAAAAACATACCGTCCAATGTTTCCAATAATTATGAAATATTTTCTTGCAGTGCAACATACCATGGAGTGTTACGAAGATGGCATCGCTGTGGTGGGGATCGGCTGCAACTTCCCTGGGGGTAAATACTGTATTCACATATTATCGTCATTTTTAACCTATATCGATAGCGCTTCACCGTTACGCTAGTTTTCCACTACAGAGAGGTCCGTATACGGTCCGTACACGGTCAGTGCGTTTGACGATTGCTGTTTGCATTGCCATGTGTGTCGATGGGCTCGTTTGAGTAGGAAATCCCGCCTCGCTGACCAACGAGAGTTGGTGGAAGCAGCAGGGGGCGGTAACAAAAAGCAGCGATCAGCTCGGACAGCAGTCCGCAGCCCTGCTGCGCAGCACCGCTGCTGGCCAATAGGTGGCAGTGTGAATATTTTGTGTGTGAATATTTTTTTGTTTGTGAGGTGCTTTACATTATTAATGTAATTGTCTGTATCAACTCAATTGTCCATGTGAATTAGTCAATCATTCACCTTGAATTTGTTCAATGTTATTTGTTCCATAATTGTATTGGGGATAATATTGAACCAAGAAAGGAATTGTCCAAATTAGGTCAGTTACAACTGTGAAAAGATGTGGTTGATGTTTTTGAATCGAATATAACGTGTTACATGATACCCAATGACCCTATTACAGATTAAATGTTTATTGAACAACATAGGGGTAATACAATTGAGCATTTTATAATGCACAGAATATCCTTTCCAACGGACGTCATTATGTCATTCCACATGTCATTGTTTTTGATCATAACAAACGTTTTAGTAGTATATTTAGTAGTCGTAGTATTAGTATTATCATTTTGTTTGTTGTCTCGTATTTGTGTCAATTATGATTTGAAAAGAATCAACCAATCAGCTTCGTGTTTACGTCAG
>OMKY01014754.1:1773-12723 GCA_900302395.1 Bregmaceros cantori
AGACACCATACTTTTGACACTTTTATTGAATCAGGTGGAGTAGTGATGGAGGCCGCCTACCCTCCGAGTATGCAAGATTTACTTGACAAATGACATACCGTTGTTTTTAGCACAAAACAGGCTATCCGAAAATATATATCTTGGAATGGTTGGGTCATTCATTCATTCAACACACACGAGGTAATGAAAAAAAACAAATGCGTTTTTTAGATTTGAAGCCGTTTCTCTGAAATTACTGGATCAAATTATCCCAAACTTTTACATTTCATAGCACACACAACCATATACATACTGATTTTTTAATATAATTTTAGAAGAATGTTTAATTAGGTAAAAAAATTAAATATAACGTGAAAATGCTGAAAAACGTTAATGCTGATTAAAAACCAAGATTCTACATATAGGTTTTTATTTATTTTTTTATATCCCCCACTTAAATGTAGACGCAACTAGGATGATTTTCATGTAAGAAGTTCAAAACTTTACAATCTACAGTGGATTTTATAAAATTCACCTGGGAAAAATGGGGTCTTGTTTTTTTATGTCTCATGTTTAATTCTGTAACTTCACTACAAAGGCCGAGATTTTTTCTGTGAGGTTTTTGGGTGATAGCTGCGCTAGTTTGAAAAAAAAGGAGCCAAAATGTGTATAGCTATGATTTTGTTTCATAGACTTTATCCAGGGTTATTTGACATATGGTAAATCACCTAAGAGAGAGTCTGTTCCAGGCCTGGGCATGTGAAGGTTAACCTGCTCCAGTCAGTGCCCCTGGCCAAGGCACTGGCTCACAAACTGGAGTTGGCCCCCGGGCGCTGCACACATATCTGCCCACCACTCCTCAGCGATGGGTTAAATGTGGAGGATTTGACTGTACATGTATGTATGTGTGATGAAATAAAGTATCTTAATCTTAATCTAATCATCCCACATCTTACAGGAATTAATTCATTCTGCTTCACATACATCAGATATCACATACATACCGCCAATGATCTTCAGCTTTAGAGGTTTATCGTCATGGAGAATTCGGATTTAATACTATTTAACAACTGCAGCCCTAGTTTAAACCCACTGTTGGTTGTGCTGCTTCTATAATTGACTGTCTTGTTGTTTTTTATTATGCTGATGCGATACAGTGCACTTTGCCCAAGACAAATTTCCTTTGGGAGAAGTAAAGTTTATCTCATATCCTCATCCCATCTCATAAAACAATGCATTTTATTCACCAGACAAGCATATATATGGTGTAAGGAGCAAAAGGCAATGCTACTGCAAAACCTACTGCAGTTTTAATACGCAAAATGAAAGTGTGCTGCATGTTGGAAAAACAGAACACATCGTTCAGCACACTGAAAGCACATTCAGAGGCCCACAGGTGCACGGTGTCAGTATGAGAAAAGAGGCGGTTGAAATTGTGAAGTCATAAAAAGGGTTTATTTTAGTGAGTTCAGGGCTTTTATTGCACACGGAATGGCTTTTTTTTTTGGTCTTTTGTAAATGCTGCCACCGCTGCGTGGGCTCGCTGTTGAACTTGGGTGCAGATGTACATACAATGGAATGTATATAGTGGGAGCGGAAACAAGAAAGTTGGCACTGCAGTGCTGTGATGTGTGGGACGAGAACAATGTGGCAAATCAAGTCACTTTTTTTGGTGACCTTATTTTACACCTGTGAAGTAGTGAACATGCGAAATGATTTCACACAAGATGAATGATACAAGGAGAACACAAATCAGCACTTTACAATTAATTTATTTTTATAAGCAACATCTTTTCCTCGCTATTTCAGGCCAAAAGGGAGGGCAACTCGGTCTTCTGAATTGAAGCCAACTACTGACCAACCTTAGATACACCTAACAACATAGCCACCACCAACATATTAGAAGAAGACCTATCCTTTACCCCCTAAAAAATATCCCACTCAAGAAGGCTTCTCAATCCATGCATCCTAAACAGAATCCAATCCAATCCGACTTGATTTGTTAAGCGCTTTTAACATCCACGAAGGACCAATGTGCTGTACAATACGTAAGAGTATAAAACACAGTAAAATCATGAAAGCACATAAAACAAATAAAATAATCTATAATGCATGTATCGTAGAAAACAACATCCGTGTAGAAAAAAAAGATAACAATCATAAAAGCGAAAAAAAGAAAAGAAAAAATACAATAAATCAGATCAACATCATAAGGGATTTAAAAGCCGGCAAGGAAGAGGCCTGTCTAATATTTTGGCGGGGAATGCATGACAGCTGATAAAAGAACCAGTTGAACAAACAATAATTTGTATATCTCGGTTACAACCTGTCAAATGATGGCCTTTATTTCGACTACACTGAGCTCCAACAGTTCTTCTCTCCGACGTCTTAATTTGGAAGTTCTGCGGTTCCGACATGGTAAATTTGCTGCCCCGACACAGAAGTGCTGCCAATCCGACATGGAAGGGCCCCGGTTGCGGCATGCTGGAAAGGTTGTTCTTAACCATAACAGTAACCCGAACACTATCCCATACCGATCCAATGATCGGAGTGGAGAAATGACAAAATGGTGGATGCCCCCAAACAGAATAGTTCTAAGTCCCACTTTGGAAAGAAAACCAATTACCTTACCTTACTTACTGAAACATATTCGGCTAAACATGAAAGCCAAAATCTACAACACAGGTGGGAAGGACAATTGAATCCTTCCAGAACAACAACATGTTCCATGCCAGCCATCGGTGTGTGTGTGTGTACGTTCGTCAATAATGGATCCCCACCGACATGCAGATCAGCCCCAAGAAAACTCAGCCTTGACCGGAAAGTATGGAAAGTAAAAGAAGCAACAAACAACAAATGAGAATAGTCAGCCTAGAACTACCAACCCTAACTGGAACCACACTGGACCGGAAATTCAGTATAGGGACACTCTGGCATGGAGACTGTCGGAGCCGGGATTCAAACCAATCTTTCATTTCTCTGGTCGTTGGAAAGGCTGTTCTACCAACTGAGCTACAGGCAGCACCTTCGAGGCCTATTCCTGGGTAATCTCATAGGCCTCATTGCTTCTCTGTAGATCCCCTGCCTGAGCGGAGTGCTGGAGCTCCCTCGAAACAGACGGAAATTCCCATCGCTTGCGGTGGTGGGCGCACCGTTCTCTCATTTATGCGTGAGGGGTTATCCTGGCGCACAGAGCACACCATTAGCGTGGGTGAGAAGACACCACAGGAGCCTCTTAGTGGCTTGAAAGGCACACCCGGTGTCCCTGGCTGGCCGCTGGAGGTAGCAGCAAATTGGCTTGGTGTGTAAAGTACTTGGAAAAAAAAAGGAACGACCAAGGAATCGCTTGTGATACAGTTGCCGTAGTCAGGACAAAGATCCGTGATTATTTGATGTCATTAAACTTGAAATCATCACTTGCCAACTTTTTAAACCAGTGAGTGTCTTGGGACTGGAACTAGTTACTTCTTATTACCTGCACCGAGCAGGTTGTTTTTGGTCACATTGGTTGGTTTGTTTGTCAGCTGGATAACTAAAAAAGTTGTGCACGAATCTGGGTGAAATTTTGTAGAGTTGTTGGAAATAGGTGATTCAATTTTTGTGCATTGCTGTAGCCTATAAGACATACAAAACAAAACATAATCATACTTAATCACCAACTTACCGATCGCTGGCGCTTACCGCGGTCACGTGACCAGACTTCCGGGTCGTGGTGGCTGCTGGGTAATGAAGATGTGCTGAGCATGTTCGGCGGTGGCATCAACCGCAATCGCGCTACTCTACGAGCACTTGCATTGATAATGCCACACATACTGCTAGCACTAAAAGTACTATTGTTTTGTACCACTACGCCGCAGGTTTGCACTCTCTGAGTGCTTCTAGTTCTTATCCAGGGTTTGCTTGAGGAGGGAAGCCCTAACAAATTAATCCAAATGATGCTCCATTCCCAACCATTTGGACAGCATGATAATTCCCAATATCGCCCAACACAGAAAAAAAAGTCTACATTGACAGGGCTGGGGAATAATGGATTACATACAGTAATCATCTCATAAAAAAATAACTGTAGTCCCATACAACAGCATTTTAAAATATGTAATCTAGATTACAGTCAGATTTACCTGGAATAAAGGATATATCCAATTTCACAATCATTTACAGCACATTGTTGTAAGTCGTAAAATGTTCATGCAAACATGATTTGTAAAGATAGTCTGTCAATTGTGGGAATGGATTGCAACAGACTGCACCATTGGACACTGTCTGTTGCTGTCTGCATGCAACTTCTGGCAAGTGATGCACTCTGACCTGTGATGTCATCAGACCTGAACATGGATTCTATTGACGAGTTTGGCGGGTGGTTCCGTTAAGAATTATAGGCTGAATATGACTTCTGGTGTCGTTACGTTGCTGTGTTCTGACTTATTTTTGAACTTGTCTCTTTAATGGGAGCACACACCTATTGCATTATTAAATAATAATCGTGGTAACTTGTGCTGTGCTATTCCACACCCAAATGTTCTAGTGTCGATCTCTGCCCCACAAATGCATGATTAAATCTGTGCAAGCCATTTTTAACGACCTTACCAGTGAATGCAGCCATCCCATTGGTCCAGAAGAACATGTGATCACACCGAGTGAGTAAGTTGAAGTCGTATTTTCAAGATGTCAGCCCCCTGTATTAAGCATGTAAACTCTAATCTATACTGAATACTGGGCTGACAATAATACTTTAACATTGTTTCTATTATCTACATGTTTTAATTAATATTATATGTTTAAATGTTATTGCAAGATTAGCTGCAGCTCTTCATAGTCAATAGTCAAACAACATATATATATATATATATATATATATATATATATATATATATATATGTGTGTGTGTGTGTATTTTTATGTTTTATATAATATATGTCCTTATTTGATTAAATTATAGTTCATCATAATTATAATATATTGAAAAGACAAGGTTTAGGTCAGACACCCAAGTCCTTCCTTGGGTGTCTGAACCCAATGACAAATGTGGAGTTATGTTTGCCTAGTTCCAGTACAATTATCGTTAATAAAACATTGCTCTCAACATTTGGTCAATGTAAAAAAACTCAATCAAATCGTGGAGGGAATCAGCAATTTCCCAACATCCTGTCCCAGGCATCGTCCGCACCACTATCATGCCTGCAGTCAGCGAGTGCAAAGTCAATGGAGCACACCAACACCGGAGCCACGTGTGCTCTACCTGTACTGGAATATTATTACAAAGAGTTGTGTCAGTCTGTTGTGTTGTCACACACCCTGTCGCCAGACAGAATAGTGTTTACACAGTGTTGTGACACACTCATGTTCCACTCTCAAGGGAATAAATGACTGTTTTGCTAAAACCCACCTCCCAAAGTAAGCAGGCATATTTTGCATTTTGCACTGAATGTTTTACAAGGTGCCAGCTGCCGCCCTCGATATTGTTTCGTTTTTAAGTGTGCTGCTCTGTAAAGTGTTAAATATTTCATTTGGCACATTCAGACCTTCACACTCAAGGTGCCAAACCAAAGTTCCACAATGCTCTGAAGTGCTGTGCATTGGTGAAAACCACTCTTCCATTATGCCATGAGTAGTTCCTAGTTTAAGTTAATGTATTATTAATTTATTATTAATCATTTTGCAGAAGCAGCTGGTTTCGAGCATGTTCCCCATTACAAGACAGATAGACATACATATAAACAGATAGGCATCCCACCAGAAGATGAAACCCAGATCATCAGGATGAAAGGAATTAAAAGAATAAAAATAAGTAAAATGTGTTAAAAGGGAATAAAAAGAAAAAAAAGAATAAAGAAGTAAAAACCGCTGCAGTAGTTAGTGAGATACTACCTCCGGCTCCCACCGTTGTTCAGGGCGCTGATTGCCGCAGAGAGGAGAAGATAAGGTTAATGAAACTAACACTGGACATCTTTGTGTGCAATTGCCAATAAGTGGACATTGTGAAAATAATGTGCATTATTATTATTATTATTAGACAATAATCGTTAGTCGTGGCCCTAATTGGATCCTAAGATGGATATGGTCATAATGGGCTTCATTCATTAATTTAGAACAAGGCCACATTCATAATCCCCAGGAACAGTCTTCATCCCATCTTGGAGGTGACGTTTGACATAATACATTTGTTGTCCGTAGTGAGAGTTCTTGTTTTTCCGGAGCTCCGGACGATAATGGAGCAATACAAGATATTACTACTGGAAAAAAGGGACAGTGTAGCGGCTGAGGTTTTCCCACTGGTGAGAATCAACAACATAGTAACAGTAAAATATAGTACATAATTTAAGA
Source organism: Bregmaceros cantori (assembly GCA_900302395.1). Lineage (NCBI taxonomy): Eukaryota > Metazoa > Chordata > Actinopteri > Gadiformes > Bregmacerotidae > Bregmaceros > Bregmaceros cantori. Next base: position 8,077 of record OMKY01014754.1, read on the forward strand.
AAAGTTGCAGAGAATATGAAATATTAGGAATGCGGTTCGCAGTCAAATCCCCACAGCTTTTTATAAATATATATATATATTTTTTTTTCAGTCCCTGGTTCCTTCAGCCCCCTCACTCCTCAGTGAAAGAACAGAGAATATGTACACGAGCTACGAAGGCAACGTTAAGTACGGACAGGCAAATTTAATCCGTACCCATCGTATGATGCAGGCCTAATGTAAATGGTTTTCTAAAATTAATGGTTTTCCAGTATCCAATAATAATATCATCAGTGCGAACATAGGGGGATCTACTGCCCCCTTGTGACCATGTGTGTTATTACATTTTTGGCCCATGGTATGGCAGTAGGGGAGAATATACACAAATTAGTTCCTACTGCACATCCTCGCTACAGGGCAGCAGATCTCCACACATGTTCACTCCTAAAAGCCTTTATAAGCAATAGCATAATGCAAAGCCTGGAGGAAAAGGGGGGTGGGGGCAGAGTGGTTATAGAGCTCCACCCCCAGACTACAGTTCGAGCAGTGCCGCGGGTTCTAATCCCCTCTCTGGCTTTTCTGCAATGTCGCCGCCTTTCCGATTTAATCCTGTCAAAAAAAAACAGCACTTGCGGCCCAAAAATAATTTAGAAAAAAGGAAGGAGGAAAAAAAATTTGTTTTATTTTATTTTTTCAGTATATCTGTTTTTTACTTGTAATGTCCACTTCTGAACAGCAAAGACAATCAGGCAGCAGCAGCAGCATCACTGTGATGCTGCTGCTGCTGCAGCAGTTGGACTATAGCAGAGGCTCGGTCCGCCGCCCTCCAGGGTTGTTGTCTGTGTGGAATGGATGAATTAGACTTTTAATCAGGCCATTACACAGCCACCCTACCACAACCCCTTCTGACAGGAAGTGCGGAAATTGGCCGAGCTCTAATTGATCAAATAATTAATTATACATAATATTACCGACAATTGCCGTCCATATGCTCATTGGATGCCTAATAACTGAATAATATCCTACGCCCTCCCACCGCACGTGTGGCTGTTGGTGGCCCTGGGTTTGTGTGTGGGTTTTTTTTTTTGTATGAATGTTTGTTGGTGTGTAGGAGGGAGTGTGTGTGGGTGGGTCTATGTGTGTTTGGGTGAGAGTGTTTGTGTGTGTGGGAGAGTTCTTTGTTTGTGTCTGCAGATGTGTGTCCGTGAGTGTATGTGCATGTCAAGTGTGTGTGTGTGTGTTTGGATTTTAGGTGTTTTTGTGTGGATTTTAGATTTTTTTTTTTAGTTTGTGGGAAGTGTGGGTGTTTTTCTGTGTGGTGTTTGTCTGTTCCACTTGTATGCCTGTGTTGAGTGTTTGTGTGTGGTCGGGAGGGGGGGAGGGGTGGATATTTTCTGTCTGTGTATGTATGTGGGTTCAATTTGTGTTGTGTGTGTGTGTGCCTGTCTTTCTATAGTTTGTATCAAAATTATCCTGTAATTACAGTAATCTCATTACATGCAAGCATTACATGTTATTACCCAGTCTTATATATAACTTGATTGTAGAGTGTGAAACACAGTTGCCTAATGTCAGACAGTGGAATGTAGCACTGAACAGGTGAAGTTAATGTTAGACACATTACCATAGTTTGTGTTAACCATACATTCTGTTATGATTCCCTGAACAGAGTAACAATAATATTGAAGGACCCAAGCTGAGAAGAACAAAGGCTTGGGTGACCTCCGTGTCATCCCAAGAGGTAGGCCTACTCAGAAAATAAACAAACAAATTAATAGATGTTGGGTAAGTTATTTTGTCACAAAAGTCAGGATTTTGGGTTCTGGTAAGGGGTTCAGGTAGGGGTTAGGTTCAGGGTTGAGGTTAGGTTTAGGGTCGGGGTTAGGTTTAGGGTTAGGGTTAACCCGTAATGCTGCCGTGACTAAACAAGCCGTATCTGTTGTACACATGATAAATACACAGTCATTGTATATGAACGTCGAGCAGGACGGCGACAAATTATCAGAGACGACGGTCAAAGTTAGTGAGAGTAATGTCCAAAGTTCACTTATTTTTTCTCAAGTGCAGATTGCCAGATGGGCCTGGTGAAAGCACTGGAGGTGCCGAAAGGATCTCTTCACAACTCAGGCGAAGTAGTTATTCGTCATAAACATAAAATTAAACTAACTGTTTAGTTTCAGGGTGAAAACAATCAAACAAACTCCCTCGTCGTCCATGTGGTGTGACGATCCTTGTTAAGTGATCAGCGTGCCACGCTGCTGCCGATGATCAGCGACATTTGCCATTCAAGCCATAATCCATTTGGTTTTACAAGGCAAAGCACATTCTTGTAATTGCATGAATGTCCTGTGCTAGTGATGGTGATTCCCTCTCTCCATATAGTTTTCATGGAAATCCAATTTTCTCCAAGGAAAGCAATGTTGTGATTATACAAGCATTGCTTTCTATCCACAAGGACTTGTGTATGACTCATGATCTGTTCGTCTGTGTTTGTGTTAGAACTTTTTCTCTCTTATTATTTCTAAATCCCAATTGCTGGTCTGCTCGGTGTTTTTCTTATGTCAAGACCTTGCCAGTAAGGCAGCTTGGAAAACACTGCACTGCTACCGTGGAAGACTGTTGGAAATAGGATAAAGGAATAAGTAATAGTTAATATCTAATATAATTATATATACATAATTGATATGTAATGTAGTCCAACTTTGGGCTGTCAATATTCCCTGAAAGTAGGATTTGATATTCTAATCATGTCAAGATTTGAAAGTTGAATCAATTAGTTGAATTGTACAGTATATTTACTGTACAATATAATATACTGTCTCAGTTATTTTGAGTAGAGTGTATGTAAGCAGGGGGAGAGTAGGGAGGTCCAATTACGTTCAACTGTTCTGTATCAACATTTTAACTGTTATAATAATAACAGTGATAATAAATGTGAATTTAAATCTTTGATGAACAGGTGTTTCAATTAAGACATTCATTTGAAAAAAATAAATTAAATTAATACAAATTGCCTTTTGCATTACAATTGCCGAGTAACTTAATTTTGTAATGAATATAGTTATAGAATTCAGTTGTTAACAGAACCATAACCATAATTTTCAAGGAATCCGGTCAACGTAGTAGAAAAATTTCCTTTTTTTCTAAAGTAGTTGGTTTCTGAATACTGAAGTTCCTACTGACAGCTATAGTCCACCCACAGCTGCAGTGGTAAACAGTGCTGCTGCCATGTTTATTTAATGTCACTGTTTATCGAAGTGGCGCGAGCCAGCTTCAAAGACTCAGAATGTCTTTGTGTGCGTGGCTGTGTATATTCACGTTTTTGCATTGGACTTTTCAAAGCTGTGGTGTGCGGACTAAAAGAAGGTAGATTCTTCTCAGGCTTAGATTGTCTGAATACAACTCTTTTAGGATTAGCATACGTTAACATGAGTGCAACACCATCTACAAATAGGATAATGTACTGTACATGCACAGGTGAAAGGCACACCAGCAATTGAATACTTCAGTCTCAATTTGGAGCTGCACAAAAATATGATGCGTTGAGTGAGTTGAAAATGGCTGGTAATCATCAGACATGGACAGATCTCTCTCTCTCTCGCTCCCCCCCCCTCCCTCTCGCTCCTCTCTCCTCTCTCTCTCTCTCTCTCTCTCTCTCTCTCTCTCTCTCTCTCTCTCTCTCTCTCTCTCTCTCTCTCTCTCTCTCTATCTGTTGTCTCTAGTAATAGCAGCCTATTTATGGCTTGACCCCATGGCCACACCAGACAAACAGGCCTGGGCATGAATACAAAGTGGAAATTGAATAATATAGGGAATGTTCAAATTAATTTTCGAGTGCCTGTCATTTTCTCCTGTGGACAACCGTGTGCATCTGCCCATGTGTTTATGTGTGTGTGTGTGTGTGTGTGTGTGAGAGAGAGAGAGGGAGGGAGAGAGAGATGGGTAGCGAGAGAGAGAGAGGGGGGGCGAGAAAATAAGAGATAGAAAGAGATTATGTGTCTATGAAAGAAAGGGATGAACAAGACAATACGCACAGCACACCAACGTTGAAATGATGAAACAGTGTGGACCCATTTTTGATGGGGGGTTTGGGGGTCCTCCCAAACAAGAAAATTAGAGTTTTTATAAATGATATTTATATTCAGCGACAGCATTTTAATCAACCAGGTGTTCGGCATAATGCTGTGCCGGACAAGGCACTGAAAAGACGGACGCCTGGCCATCCTACTTTTAAACCCCTACATAGGCATTAGGTCTTTATGTAGGTTATGTTAATAGAGGGAACAATATGGACCTGCCTATATAAAAAAAAAAACACAGAAGAATTAAAATAATTCAGAAGAGAACAAAAATATGGACCAGTTTCTTAAATAGGCTTACCCTGGAGTGGAATACACCTTAAATGTGTTTAATTAGGTCTAATATCACCCAACGCGAGTATTATTATTATTATGACAGCTAATATTACAATATATTCTTCTTCTTCTTCTTCTTCTTCTTCTTCTTCTTCTTCTTCTTCTTCTTCTTCTTCTTCTTATTATTATTATTATTATTATTATTATTATTATTATTATTATTATTGTATTCTGCCTATTATTATTATTATTATTATTATTATTATTATTATTATTATTATTATTTTATATTATTATTTTATGTTAGGAATCA
>OMKY01014868.1:2338-14946 GCA_900302395.1 Bregmaceros cantori
CCCCCTACCAACGTGATGCCCTCTCTAATAAAGGTTCCTGAATTCTAATCTAAACTGGCCAGGAACGGGCAAAGTTGGGTGGTTGGGGGGGCGTTTACATGTTGGCCGCCTCCCACTACATGTCCAACGGGCCTCAGATTAATTATCATAAACAAACTACGACAATTTATATATCTTTAGCAGTCAGTGACGACTACATATGCCTACTTTACAATGGATTTGTGGCTCCAATTGCCATAGAATCATGTTGAGAGAGTGACAAGTGGACTCTCTCAACTTGTGAAAATAAAGCGGTAAAGCCTGCTCTGCCTGATGTCGATGGATGGCGTTCATTCTATTCTATGCGAAAAAGAAACAGCGGGGCGCCCCACACGGGCGAAAAAACAATTAACAATAAATTCCAACCTCAAATCAGCCATATCAGATCACTGCAAAAGGAACAAACACATCATGGACTGGGACAGCGCAAGGATCGCCACTACAGAGAGCAACAGATATCAACATTGGATCAAAGAATCAACAGATAAGGAAACGTGGCAAGAACACCGTCAACAGAGATGAAGGAGCTTACACTCTTTCACGTGTTTGGGGCTCTATCCTGCAACGGCCCCCTGACACGGCGAGGCGTGGTCAGACTGGCGGGAAACCCAGTCAGGCCACGCCCACTCCTGATGAAGGTCGCAGAATAAGTCGCGACTTAAACTGTCGAGGTATTTAAAACCTGATTCCTGACAGTTAAATGCAAAAAGTGATGTACCTGATGTCTTCTTCTGTCACGGTGAAGGCTTTACACAGGGGTTGCGCCGTGTTGAGCCACACCCCGGGATTCTTCTCCACAGCCGAAGTGTGCTGGCCCGTCACTGGTTTGGGGCTGCTGTGGAGTGCACTGGTGATGGCCGATAGCAGTGAGCGGTCTGAGCACACTGGATTGACACCTGAAAAATAAGTGCCAAATGCAATAAATCGCAATTACCAGACTACTAAAATACTGTCTCGCCTTGATTATTCATTCCAAAAACCATCAGAATATGAACACTGCGTGCTGCCCAGTAGCTCAGTTGGTTAGGCAGAGCGCTGGAAAGCATGCATATGCCTTAATGGCGCGGTGAGTCGGTGGATCGAATTTCGCCACCAACGTATTTCCTGCATGTCTGCCCCCCCATCTTCACCTGTCTCCGCTAACACTAATAAAGCTTGAAAAAAAGAAACAGCCTGAATGGGCTGGAAAAAAACATTAAAAAAAAAAAGAATATGAACACTGCTTCTGCTACTACACAAATTACAATTACAAAGTGAAATCATTCATATGTTGTTTGCACTTTGAAAACCAGGATTATGAGGAGATGCACGCAAATAGCCAATCAGAATTAATAATTCTTCAGGTTTTCTCAGTAAATTCTGTGCCAATTTTTCCAAATGTGTGTGTGTGAGCTGGGCTCCAGGCATCCGCTCAGGAGCCTTGGCGTTGTAAACTGGCGGCAACCCAAAAGAGTTAAGTCGAGTGGAGTAGGGCTATAACAGTGAACACGCGGGGCGTCCAACCGTGCTCAACCTCTTCGGACTTTGTGGCTCGACAAGTACGAGCACAATCACAGATGCCGCAAAGTATACACGCAATGTCAGACATGGGTTCGAAGTTGCCGGCAACTGTGACATGTTGCGTCAATTTTGTGCTGATGAGCAATGCGCAACTCCATTCAAATGCGAACAAGAAAGATTGGCAGAACGTTTCGGGCATCAACAATGCTTGCGCTTGGCGTCACATCCTGTGAATGCCAGTGCGTACTGCTACCCACGATGACACGAACACCAACCACAATCCTCCTCGAATTAATGTCATTGATGATCCCTGGGAGTGACCGACTTTATAGACCAACACATATTGCTCAGTCAAAAACCTCCAGAAACAAAGTTTAAAAAAAATTTCAGTGCCAATTTTTTTCACACCAACCATTTTCACATTTGCCCTGTAATTCTGTACATACATACACATATGCGTACTAGGAAAATCTTCTATTCCGAAAATGTTTTTGCAGAGTTCTGAAAGTGTGCATTAATTTGTAAACTAGGGCTGAAGCGATTAGTCGATTCAGCAACGAATAATCGATTATGAAATGAATCGACAACTATTGCAATAATCGATAATCATTAAGGAATTAAATCATTGTTATTTTCAGCAGTTTTTTGTTGACCACCACCTATTGCTTTACACAAATTTGATATTATTGAATAATTTCAGAAAATCCAGAATATTATTCAAATTATTCAACATTATTGATAGAAAAAGATGAATATTAACAAAACCATCAAAATAAAAATTCTAATGTGTTAAATTGTTGTTGTTGGATATCATGAACCAAAACTGACTAAATTTCAAGTTGACAAGATCAATTTCTGTGTCGCTGTGAATATTTTGGGGATTTTTGAAAGGAAAATTATCCAACCGATTAGTTGATTAATCGTTTCATTAATCGGCAACGAATCGACTATTGGAATAATTGTTAGCTGCAGCCCTATTGTAATCAATTATTGACTTTGCTTACTGCAAGCATCACTTAGGCAACTCCTACAATTCAATCTAAATTGTGGAGCAATTGGTACTTTGCGGTTTAACCTGCTAATAGACCGGCCGTTGGTCTGCAGTGGTCCAAGCGCGTAGATTCCAGGCTAATACGCAATGCTCTAGTTAGGGAAGGACCCTCACCCTGTAGGCCCTTGGGAAGTTCCATGCCCTTCATCAGTTCATCAGCAATGTCGCAGGCACTCAGTCCACTCAGCTTCTTCTCCCAAAATAACTGGAGATGAGAATGTAGAAACAATGAATAATTGTTGCTCAATCAAAACAGTGCGATAAGTACTACATACAATTGTAAGTGTAGGGGCATTGATTAACAGTCAGTTCAATTCATACCAGAGCCCCGAACCGGTTCAAGGAACAAAACCCGAAAACAGAAACAGATTATCTGTTCGAGAACGGGAACGGAATATTATGAAAAACTGGTTAAAAATGTTTTTTATTTGTTTCGTTCTCTCTACATTTTAACATATCTTATGTCTGGGAAACTATTTCCGTCCACTTTCACTGTCATCAAGCCCATGCATTTGGGTCTCCAAGTTGTGGACAGACGAGGAAGTGAATGAAATGGCGTTTTAAACCTGGTTTTCACGTTAATACAGCTGCACTGAAGTTTGAAAGTCCACCCAATATATTTTGTATAAACTATATCTAAAGTTAACATTGCATATTTTCACCAATATTTTGGTGGTGTAACGGCTCCGAGAATGAAAACATTTAACATAGGCCTGCCTGAACCATTCGGAAGGGAACATTTTAAAAATAATTTAGTTTTCAAGCCCTGATTCATAGGAGACTGGAGACTGGGAATTACAACAAGATGCTTGCACAAGGGACAAGTTCATTATTCTGGTGCACACGTGGACCCGTGTTTGATTATAAACACAATTGTGGAAGAATCATAAACACATACACACACAATCTCATATAAATCATATTTCACCTATTCAATTGGCAATAGTGTGCACTGTAAACATGATTTTACAATACATCTTTATTATGAAGTGAATCTTTCTGAACTGTTTTTGGTCGAACATGAGATATTTTAGAAATTCCAATGTCAGGTCTGTTATTTGCTTGTGTACATTAGATTCTTTATTGTGCATTATGTGTGTGAGATGTTGATTCTATTGTTGAATTCAACACATGTTTCAATAGGGTGAGCAGGACTGCCCTAGGTCCCGAGGGCGCTTCCAAAGGAGTTTCATCCCTCGCCCTTGACGAATTAACGTTTGGGACACCCCTCACTCTTCGCGAGAGTGCGCGCTACCAAGGGCAAGGGCCTAGCCAAGGGCCAATCTCGCGTTGGGACAGTTCAAACCAAAAAAACTATTGTGAATTTTTCAGTTTTGTGTTTAGACCCATTTGGGCAAAAAAGCTGTTTTAAAAACACAATTTAAATCTTCTTTGTTTTTGGAAAAATGTCCCCAAAAATATGAGGAACTCCAGTCATCCTTACCTGTTTGGGCTGCTCCATAGACTTGTGTAGGTCGACCTTCACCTTGTTATTTGGGTGATTGGTTACCTTGGTAACTGGCTGTTTAAAGATGGATGCCGTCTGCCGCACTGGTAGTGTTGTGTTAAGATCGGGCTTGTTCTGGAAAGCAAAGTGCACCATGAATTCATATACGGCAGACAACACAGTTGTAAACAGTTGTGAAGTCAAGTCTGTAAAGCAAACGTTTCCTAGTACAACCTCGGTTTTATGAATCCCTCATAACCACCAGAGGAGGTGCTCAAGAATAAATAGAGCGCAATAGAACGGAAGGTCATAAAGTCACTTCTGACCCCAGTGCAATGTTAACGGATGGGCCCGTTCTTCTTCTACTTCTTCTTTTGTTGTTTAACGGCGATTGATACTTGTCTGAGCAGGTCATTCACGCCGGCTGCCGATTCAACACTTGTCGCACATTACCATCAACCTCACAATCAAAGTTCTTCATTGTTGGTGAAAACAACTCTTTCTGTGACGCTGCCTTCCACAGTGTCCTACAGTGAACAGACTGGATCGCTGCGTAACAAGAAGATCAAGTGCGGAAGAATCAGGACGATGTATCTGTTCCATCAAAGAAAGAACAAAAAGGGAAAAGCGAGCAAAGTCAGAGGATGCTCACTCTGTAGTTGAAGATGGAAGCGATGAGAAGAGCATTGGTACCAATGACGACCGACATAGGTGCTCAATTGTGGAAGAGAGAGCCAGGCTGATCCTACTGCTGTAGGACCATCGCAGGAGATGAGAGCAACCAAAGTGAATGAGATCTCTGGTATACGCCCTGGCCCCAAAGGAGTGGTGTGAAGAGTGGACCATGACTGTGTATTGGACGATATAGCAAAGTTTAATTCCAATGTGAGGACGGCAAAGTGGATGGTGGTGTGGAGGGAGGGCAGGCAAGTCCTGACTGGGAGTGTCATCCTAGAGCTTGAGAAAGGGTATCTTATCCTGAGGCCCAGAGGAAGACTAGAGAGGCCGAGGAGGGCAGATGCCCTTATTGACGCGGATACCCTTGTTGACGCTGTAGATGTCCTTCTTGTAGGGACATGTTCAGATATCATTTGTGGGCATTTTTGGAGACTTTTAAACTTCTGTGAAACATTTCTAATGGTAAAATGGTTGGCAAATTTGGCAGAGAAAGAGTTAATGACACTTCAAGCCAATACATTTTACGTGGAATATTTCCTTCATTTTGGTCGCAAAACAGAGCTTTACGCTCATATTCTCTTTGTTTTATCAGGAGTGTGCTCTGTGAGTTTGAGACTTGTCATCCATTGCATGATGTGGTTTTGGAATTTCTAAATCATGTTGCTCAATTTTTGTTGTACAATTTAGTACTGGCAATATGCTGCTAAACCCTGCTAAATTGGAGGGAGCAGGTAAGCTTACACTATCAGCCAACCAGGCATCGATCACAGTCACTACCAAAGTGGCCAAGAGGAGACAAAATTGCCGCCATGGAGCCATCATCTACAGAAAACACAGACTACTATACAAGGGGCCCAGCATTTCTGAAGAACACCATAACACAGTAGACACAAGGCAGATAAAATCACCCTCCAAGCACAAAGCGAGAAAACTTTTGGACAGCCAAAACAAGCCCCACAATTAATCAACACAATACTTAAGAGGATACTTAAAATCAGGGCTCCGAACCGGTTCAAGGAACGAAAACAAAAACCAGAAACGAACAGAATTTTGCAGAATTTTACTAGGAGTGGAAACGGAAACGAAAAAGGATTTCTTCAACTGTTCCGGAACAGAAACAGAACGTTACGTTTTTTCCGTTCTCTATATATTTGAACATATCCTATGTTTGCAAGACTATTTCCGTCCACTTTCACTGTCAGTCACCAAGCCCCATGCATCTGGGGCTCCATCTTGTGGACAGACAGGAAACGAATGTAATGGTGTTTTAAACCCGGTTTTCACGTTAATACAGTTGCACTCACCAAATATATTCTGTATAAACTATATCTAAACATAACATTGCACAATATAAGGAATTTTAAGAACGAACAGAATTTTTGCGTTACGAACCGGTTCAGGATCAATATTTTGGTGGTGGAACGGTTCCAACAACGAAAACGTTAAAGATAGGCCTGCCTGAACATTTTACAAATAATTTTGTTTTCAAGCCCTGCTTAAAATACAACAACAGGGAAAATACTCGACACTCAGCAGGGAGGAACTCCCGAATAAAACACACTTAAAGAACAAGCTCTGGTCTTACTGAAGTGTGTACCGAATTATAACTGAAATTGAGCAGAGGTAACATACGCAATATCTAAAGCATCACATATGAATGGCACAAAAGGGGTATCAGCAGACAACACACTGAGAACACGGAACTACGGCAGCACTGATTAACACGAAACATTGAACATAAACGCTGTTGCCGTGCTGCGCTACCCGGCTAGGTAGTTCACAATCCTTAGCCAGCGCACTAGCAACACCACACAGATGTTTTCAGAAACCCACTCGATAGCAGAAGCACGGCGCCAGGCTGGGGTCTCTGTGGCATCCTGTGCGATGTGTGTATACTCCATTTCTGCCTTTTTTTAATGTTTTTTCCAGCCCATTCAGGCTGTTTTTTTCCTAGCTTTCATTTATTAGGGTTAGTGGAAACAGGTGAAGATGGGGGGCAGACCGGGAATGCAGGAAATACGTCGGTGGTGGGATTCGAACCACCGACTCACTGCGCCATTAAGGCATATGCCTGCTTTCCAGTGCACTGCCTAACCGACTGAGCTACTGGGCAGCACTATTTTCAATTATTTAACGCAAAAAAAAAAACATGAGTCATAAATGAGCAAAGTTGTTTTTTTTCAATAGTTTTTATCAATATTCAAATTACAGCTTTGTGTGACGTGCGATGCGTGGACGATGCGTTGGTTCTGGCTCACCAGGCTGCACAGCTTAACTTTCCGCCCAAATAAAACATTTTCACCATCCACCAAGACTCCATAAAGTATCCAGAATAAATCATTGGAGAACCTGGTAAGATGACCTTTTTGATGATTTGGGTAAATGATCCAATGTGTATACAGCAAACCATGACTCGTAAACATGATAAGACTAATATCTTGCGGTTCCAGCAACCGCACATCCTGAACTGACCTTAGAATATCCACTCGGAGAAGGCAGCTTCAGGCGGTTGTGTTGCTGGACTTTGGCAGTGGGATGAAGTCGTCCAGGGGTTGTCCCATCGCTGGCGTGGAGGCCAGAGCTGCGGCCTAGACAGCGGGCTGTGTGCGGCTTGTTCAAGAAGCGTTTGATTGGCACACTGTGGGGGAGGAGGTAATGAAGTAATTTGAAAAAAAAAGGGAAAACGTTTTTGTGACCTTGCTTCTCTCGGCAGTGGTCTAAACCCTGAGGCCGCCAAACCAATATGAAATATGTGATTTCTAAATGAAGATAGTGGTCTTTTAAATTGTAATGTATTTTATATTTACATGTCAGTAGCTTGGTATTCAACTTTTTTGGGGGTCCTGTACAAAATTTGTGAAAATAATTGAAAATAATAACTAACAGTGAACAATGTAATATTGTTATTTCATGAGACATACTTTCTAGTTATTTCATATTAAAGAATGTGTGGAAAATAACTTTTTGTAATATTTTCATGGCATAACATTGAGAAAGCCGGGGAGCAGGTGTAAAAATCGTGGGACACAGCCTTTTCATCATACTAAATAAAATACATTTTTCGGCAATATTTTATATCACAGTCATCATCACCTTCTCATTTCAGTGCTTGCCTTGTTTGGAGGCCAGACATTTGAATTCCTTCCATCCACTCTTGTTCATGCGATAGAAATAATTTACAGGTTTGGTATTCGTGATTGCGTCCCGATACTTTGGGTACTACCAATTTTTGCAGGATCAGAACTCTGTATCGGGACTCCGTACCGGAGCTCGGGATCGGCCAATCGTTAAAAATCAAAGGATCGGGATCAAACAAAAAATGTGATCGGTGCACCGCTAGTGAATAGACTGTGCATCACTCCTAGTATTTCAATTACTAAAAAAGGTAACAGCCCTTCTTGTCTGCTCGTTGCTTGGGTCCAAAGTAATTTACACCTAGTCCTGCAACTAACGATTATTTTAATAGAAGATTAGTTGCTGATTATTGAAATGATTAGTCAACGAATTGGTTGGATCTTTTTTCCTTTAAAAATTCTCACAGTCAGCAATAATTATGAGAAATGAATCTTGTCAACTTGAAATCTAGACAAAAAACGTTTCATCACCAGAAAATGTACAACGATTAAGTTACTTCCTTATACACAAAGTCATTGCATGTCATTTATACCATAATATTTTCATGGTTTTCATGAAAATATTATTCATTTCATTCTTGTTTTTTTAAATCAATTATGTCCATTTAAAGTTTCATATTTATTGAAATTGTTAATGAACATCAAATTTGTCTGGACAAATGATGGGAAAAATCTGCACAAATTAGGCAAAAACAACAATAATTCAATGATTTGCCGATTATCGATTATTAGTTTAGTTGTCGATGAGTTGTATAAATGATTAGTCACCGATTAATCGACTTAATAGTTGCACCCCTATTTACAAACATGACCGAAGATGCTCGGGTGAATAAGCACCTTCGTGACAAACCATTTCTACGGAATGCTTAGGGCAACGTTCGGGCCAACATGTATAGATCCCTTTACGGGATCCCCCCAGATCCAATACACAAAGTATTATTTAAAGATCGTGTACTTCGCCTTGTTCGAGACGACTCGGACCATTGTCAGCTAGCTAATTTACCTTGTTAGCTTAGCATGCTCCAAGGACCCTCGTTAACGACAACAAACGCCGGGATTATCTCATTGTTTCTGCAGCGAGTCTCTTTAAAACCTCCACAACCACACAGCGATCATTCCGCTCGGTATTCGCGAGCTAAAGTACCTCAGCTGCGGACAACTTGGTGCAAATAACCCCAAAAGACAAGAATGTCCAACTCCAACAAGGTGGAACTTTCTCTACCTTTTGGTGTCCATCCCGTCGCGGCGGCGTTCAGTGCGAGGGTCCCAGCGCGTTTACACGGTCCGCTGGATGAGTGGCCGGGTCCGAGAAATAAGACTTTATGGTCTCGTTGTGTGTTTAGTGGACACAAGACGTAGAACCCCGCGGAGAACGGGGCGGATGGTGATAATGCTGGCGTGCGTTGTGGGCTCGGGGGTGGGGGGGGCTGGTTGCAGAGCCAGTCGCCTTGGATCCCCGCCTTCACCGTGCGCTTGTGAGGAGTCTGCCCATAGCCTGGCGAGCCAGAACAAACGAATCGTCCACGCATCGCACGCCGTTAGACGTTCTAATTGCGTGCGGTGCGTGGACGATTCGTTGGTTCTGGCTAGCCAGGCTCCCAATTGGGGCGGGGGTATCTCCGGATAGCTCCGCCCTTCGGCCGAGTATAGGACCACCCCAATTGAGTTCAGCTATTGCCGATGTGAGTTCCTCTATTCCCAGCTCCTCCACGAGGCGGTACTCGTTCATTACAATACATTCTGCCTGTAGTGTTATTTTAAGGCCGATTTATACTTCTGACGCGCAGCCTCTGCAAGCGTCAGATCTGTCTCTGTGCGTGACCACGCCCCCCGCGCGGAGCCTCTGGGCTCGTTTGAGTAGGAAATCCGCCTCGCCTCGCCTCGCTGACCAATGAGAGCAGGCGGAAGCAGCAGGGGGCGGTAACAAAAAGCAGCGATCAGCTCGGACAGCAGTCCGTAGCCGGGTTGCGCAGCAACTGTAATGACCGCTACTGGCCAATAGGTGTCAGTGTGAATATTTTTTTGTTTGTGAGGTGCTTTACCTTATTAATGGAATTGTATCAACTCAATTGTCTGTGTGAATTAGTCAATCATTCATCTTGAATTTGTTCAGTGTTATTTGTTCCATAATTGCATTTGAGACAATATTGAACCAAGAAAGGAATTGTCCAAATTAGGTCAGTTACAACTACACTGTCCCCGAATCTACTGAAAATCGTCTGATCTACTCTATTGAATTTTCATATGTGTCTGTAATGTATTTGCTGATATATAAGTGGGATAATGTTTTATCATATTCCTTTTACATTTCGGGTAAAAGGGAGCACATACCCAACGCTGAAAATAGCGCTTTATTTTTCTGGTGATTTCACATCAATATTAAAACCGCATGAAGCATATACGAGCCACATATACGAGATCTGTGACCCCAATCTCTTTCTTGCTTTCTTTGTATTACTGGCATGAGATAATTAATGTAACATGTGGTTGATGTTTTTGAATCGAATATAACGTGTTACATGATACCCAATGACCCAATTACAGATTAAAAGTTTATTGAACAACATAGGGGTAATACAAGCAAGCATATTATTAAGCACAGAGTATCCTTTCCAAGGGACGTCATTGTTTTTGATCATATCAAACATTTTAGTAGTATATTTGGTAGTAGTAGTATTAGTAGTAAGAGTAGTAGTATTATAGTATTATTAAATGGATATTGTAACGAAAGGCTGCCCCCTCGTGGAGGAGCTGGGAATAGAGGAATTCACATCGGCAATAGCTGAACTCAGTCATTGCCGAGGTTCGTTCGGACTCTATTTAAGGGCCGCGCTGGTACACCAACGGTGTCAGACCAGCTTGCACTGCGCTGGTGCATCTCATTACACTGCCCCCTCCCGACATG
The DNA here is from genome assembly GCA_900302395.1 of Bregmaceros cantori. Classification (NCBI taxonomy): domain Eukaryota; kingdom Metazoa; phylum Chordata; class Actinopteri; order Gadiformes; family Bregmacerotidae; genus Bregmaceros; species Bregmaceros cantori. Next base: position 13,093 of record OMKY01014868.1, read on the forward strand.
GCTCTCGTCCCGAGAGCCGCTCCAACTCCACGGCGCCTTTCGCCTGATCAAGCGGAGGAACTTACATCGGCCAAGGTTCGTTCAGACTCTATTTAAGGGCCGCGCTGGTACATGCTGAGACACCAACGGCGTCAGACAAGCATGCACCGCGCTGGTGCACCTCATTACAATATGTATTATAGTTTTATTTGTTATCTCATTTTTGTGTCAATAATGATTGAAAGATTCAACCAATCAGCTTTGTGTTCACATCAGAGCCAGGCCAGCACGCAGTCTGTGCAGTCGGGCACAGTTGCCGTGAGCTGCCTGCACTGACTACGTGAAAATCTGCGTCCGGCTCGCTATCGCAAGATTACCATTTCCCAAATATTTGGAATGTTGTTGTGGCACACAGGATCCGGTTATTCAGAGATATTGTGGTGTTGGTACTGCACCATGACACCAGAAGCAGTAGTAAAAAATATCACCAAATGACATTACTACATTGCCTGTATAACACAAAACATCTTTCTCAACATTTCACCTCAGTACTGACAGTTGACAAAAATAATTACAAAAACATAAAACGTGACAATAAAAATAAAAAGCCATTGGTACCTGTGTAAAAAAAAAAAACATTGGTACCTGATGTGGGCCGAGTAGCCATAAAAATGACTTAAAAGTATTGTTACCTCAGCAAAACTCAAGTAAAAGTAAAAAAAAGTTACCCACGGGGTTATGTGTACCCACGGGGTGGTGTGTCTACCGCAGCGTCCGCAGTGTCGCAAGTTCGACTAAGCTAGTCGACTTGTCTGCAATGTCTACCCCCGATCTCTTCAACCCAGCTTCTGACTAATCCTATCCAATAAAGATGGAAAAACGGTGGTGACGCCGGAAAAAATAACTTTAAAAAAAAGTTACCCACAAAAAAGTTACTTAAGTAGTGCAAGTACTGAGTAACGTACAGTAAAAAATGAAAAAAATAGGACATATTCTCTTTTCAAAATGTGTATGAATGTCCCTTGTTGATTTACAATCCCCTCACTCTCCCCCTTCTCGCTCTCTCTCCCAAGAGGGAGAGGGAGAGAGACCGAGAAGGGAGAGAGAGAGATCAAGAGAGAGAGGCCGAGAGAGAAAGAGAGCGAGAGAGAAAGCGGCAGAGAGAGAGAGAGAGCGGCCGAGATGGAGAAGGACCGAGAGAGAGGGAGAGAGAGATATGACGTTAACATATGTGCCAACAGTTCCCAACGGGCCAAGTTAATGTAACAAGTAGCAAATTGCTGACATTTTTTTCACCTCAAACTTACTCAAGTAAAAGTAGAAAGTAACTTGTGAAAAATGTACTCCAACAAGTAAAAAGTACACCAAAACATTGTAACGGAGTAAATGTAATGCGTTACTGCCCATCTCTGCCTGTGGGATACAGGATTCAAACATATGCGGATGGTGTTTGCACTGCACGGAGAAACAAACCGAGCATAAATATACTGTAGTAAATGGCAGCAGCAGCAGGTGGAAGATGAACAGCCGGTTTATTAAGGCTTAGTGACACAGCCCCTGAACACGCACACACAGGCACACCTGGCTAGGCCGGTCCGGAGAGAGAGAGACTTCCGGCGAGCCCTCCCCTATATATAGGCGGACCCCCACCGGAAGGTGGATGACCACGCCAGCGCCCCCTAGCAGCGGCGACAGTCATTACACTGCCCCCTCCCCCATGAGACTCCGTCCCGGAGGCTAACATAAACCCTAAAAAACAAAAAAACACAGTCACCACACACACCTGGATGGGCCCCTCCATGGGCCCCACGCACACCCCAAACACACACCATACGCTCCAAACCTCTACACACACACCGCACGCAAGTCCACCAG